>PVIU01014867.1:0-50333 GCA_004026605.1 Ondatra zibethicus | reverse complement strand
GCTGTGTTCCGTAAACTAGCAGTGGCTGTGTTCCGTAAACTAGCAGTGGCTGTGTTCTGTAAACTAGCAGTGGCTGTGTTCTGTAAACTAGCTTTGCCAGGAATAAACTCATGTTTGGGTCCTCTCTGACCTTAGTGTCTACCTCTTGGGTCTGGAATAGAAGGGCATGACAGATACTTCAGGAATCAATAAAGCTCTAAGCAGGGGAGGCCCATGTGTTCAACTTACCGCTGTGGGGGCCCAGTCCTGGCCGTACACAAAGCAGTACTTGCAGTAGAGGTCATCGTACTCTGGAAACTGAGAGAAAAGAACGCAGGATTCTGTTTAGGGAATGCAAATTGAGCCCACACATTAGCCAGGCAGGTGCAGTGGGTAGGAATTAGTCGCATGAGGCACCTGAGATGGAGGGTGTGGATTTCAGCAGGGCAGGGAAAAGAAATTAGGAAGTCGGGATTAGTCCCAGACTGCCACACTCGTAGGCTGTTTTGTGTGTCTTTCTGTCTGTGTTTCCCAGTGACTGTCTGGCAGGTCCCTTGCCCATCCCTCAGAATTCACGCTCAGGGAGCCCACCCGTTCTTCACTCCTTATCTGGTTAAGGATCATTGCTTGGCTCCCTTTGCCTTCCGCATTTCTGCATCCAGGTACCCAACGCCTGTGTCTGACTGAGGAAAGAACAGGTTTTACGCCTCTGTGTGTCCCCAGTGCTGGGCACAAATTAGATCTACCGAAACCATGCTGATGTGAAACCGGGGAAGCTACAGTTCTATGGCTAGAACTGAAGGCCTGGGAGAAGGGAGGACCCAGAGCAGAAGACGGAGAGAGGAGCCTAGAGTCCTCAGCTCAGCTGGGCATCCTTCTATTGGACAGAATAAAACAGGAGGACGCAGCCAGTACTGATCAATCAGGAAGGCAGGAAAACCTACTGAACCTCGGGCCTGGCAGAACGTCAGTCACCTAGTCAAACCTCAGAATAAGTGGGAATAATGAGCATTTTCAACAAGCAACCCATAACAATAATGTAGCAAAAGTTCTGAGAGTCAGATGTAGATTCGAATCCCACTTGGCCACTGCCTTCTGGTAAGTTTTCCTAGCTGTTAAGAGCGTCAGAGGAGCCCTCACTCCCATTAGTCCCAGCCCATCACTCAACCAAGTAGACAGGATCCAAGCTAGAGGCCACAGAGTGATTTTGGTACCAGCTCAAGGTCTCAGGGTTGGGCCCAGAAATCTGGCGCCAATGTTTTCAAACGCTGGTTCTCCTTTCCAACTAACCGAGAGGATCAGAGCAATGACATGGCTCTCTAGGAAATGAGGGAAGACTCTGGGGAGGGGAACGGGCCTGCCCCGGGCGGGGTGCACTGCAGCTCACCTGGGCACTTTCCACCTGCCCGTTGACCATGAGCAGGAAGACGCTGGGACTCGCAGCAGCCATCGCACCGCTGGGTCGGGAGACCTGCGCAGGCCGCGCGCCGTTGCCAGGAGGCTCCTGGGTTGCCTTGGAAACAGATGGCAAGCCATCAGGGACAAATTTCTCAGCGGCGGCGTTCGTTCAAGAATTAGAGTGCGCAGGCGCAGTGAAATTGACGGCCATGGGGACCATCTTCCTTTGCGTCGCGTGAAACTAACCTCCAAGGCCGGGTCCTGGGACCCGCAGGGACTGTGACTCCACTAGCTTGGTCATGCTTGAAGCTCGCAAGCTGGAGAGCTGGGTGATGAGAAGCAGCTGTGGGACTCAGGCCCGCGGAAAGTCACGTGCTAGAGTTACCTCTGGCCAGAAGGTGGCGCTGTGGCCGCACGCAGAGTGGCCCAGCAGGCATCGCCTAGCGCCCTGCCCCAGGTGAAGGGTGTGCCCTTCAAGCCTTTGAGCCTTTGAGTCCTCGAAACCCTGAGAATTCTCCTGTCCAAGCCCCCACTCCTGCATGTGAAGCTGGGGCCCACGGAAAGGCAGCAGGCCACGTACCAGTCACCCGTTTTTGGAGAATCACTAGCAGCTCAGGGATGTTAGAGCTCCGTCCCAGGCCACCAGTAGACGCAGCTGTCATCACTTGGCTCCAACCGTACTTATTCTCATCATTGTCTAATCCAAGGAGGCTTAATGCCAGCCTAGACTTTGCCTCTAGATTCGGTGTGTCCTCGACGCCAAGCCCATTGTAAACACTTGGGAACTTTTTGGATGAATAATTGAATACATCTCTGTTTTCTGGTGGGAGAGTGTAATTTGGCCACATTCATTGCAGTAGTTTAGGCTTTACATGCAGAACTTCATAAGTAACATTAGAGACCACATCAAGTATTGAAGAGCCTGGAAACAAATGAATGCAGAGGTGTACACTTCAGGGAACTCAGTCTGCAGTGTGGAGTCCAGGCCATCACACCAGCTGCCAGCTTGGAAGTCTCTCGGGGGTTTCCACAGCCACAGAAGAGGGAAGGTGTGTAGAAAAATCTTTAGCATAGAGTCAAGTCACATAAGCAGAGCCTCTAGGCGTTTCTCCCCTTGCTGGTGGCTGCCACCTGCTGGTCTCAACTGGAAGAGTTGGACAGTCACAGGCTATTGACTGAGCCATGATCAGAGAAGGGGGCACTCTCAAACCCCAAATTATTCATTAGATAAGGCTTTTGCGTCCTAAACCAATGGGATGAGAAATCTGAGAAGGGGCTGTGCTGACTAATTTCATGTCAACTGTGCACAAGTTATAGTCGTCTGAGTGTAGTGAACCTCGACTGAGAAAATGCCTCCTTAAGATCTGCCTGTGTGCAAGCCTTTTTCTTTATTTGCTTTTCTTAATTAGTAGGATAAAAGGGCCAGCCAAAGAAACCCACACTGGCCGGGCGGTGTTGGTGCACGCCTTTAATCCCAGCACTCGGGAGGCAGAGGCAGGTGGACCTCTGTGAGTTCGAGGCCAGCCTGGTCTACGCGAGTTCCAGGACAGGCTCCAAAGCTACAGAGAAACCCTGTGTCGAAAAACAAAAAAGAAAAGAAAGAAAAGAAAAATAAACCCACACTGGCTCTGACACCAGATCCAGCCAAAGAAACCCACCTTGGTTCTGAAATCAGAGCCAGTGAAAGAAACACACCTGAGACCTGACCTGAACCACTGAAAAGCAATACTTTAGCCCTGAACCCAGAACCAAAGAAACATGCTCTGACTCTGAAACCAGTGCCAAAGAAATACTTTGTCCCCAGAATCAGAGTCAGTGAAAGAAACATGCCCTGGCCCCAAAACTAGAGCCAAAAAGGCCAGTAAAAGAAACACAATTTGGCTCTGAAATCAGCCATCTCTGCCGTTGACCAACTAAACTAACCAATCCCCAAGTAGGGAAAAACTAGCCAATCCCTTGACCCCTGGGAAAACTCCACCCCCTAAGAAGCCCTATATGAGCTCTGCTCCTGTTCAGTTTGGGGCTGCTCTTCTTCCACCCTGGTAGAGAAGGCAGCCACTCTCCTGGAATCTTCCCTCCCAATAAATCTCTTCAGCGAGGTTTGCGTGAAGACCTTCTTTTTCTGGAGCAGAGGGAGACTGTAACACTTTTGCTAGGGAAGCCTTCCCATAGCAGGGCTGAGTTGTTACAACTTTGCTGGGGAAGTCAGAAGCAAAATTGAGGGGAGCAGGACCGTAACACTTTCGCTGGGAGGCCTTCCCCTAACAGAGCAGAGTTGTTACACTCTGAAGCGTAACAACTTCGCTGGAAAGGCCCCTCCTGTCAGAGCAGAGTTGTCATTTTGGGGAAGCCTTCCCTAGAGCAGGGCTCTAAGCTGCTTCGCTTACTGTGGTCTTGGCTCCCGACTGCCAGAACACTTCCCCTCGAGCTGTAACACTCACTCTTCCTTGGCTCCAAACTGCCAGGATCCCTTTCCTTCTGAGCTGTGACCCTCCAGGGAGAGCCCAGCCCCTGGTGGGTGTGACCACCTGGGTTGGTGGTCCTGGGTTCTATAAGAAACCAGGTGGAGCAACCCATGGGGAGCAAGCCAGTAAGTAGCGCTCCTTTATGGACTCTGCAGCAGCTCCTGCTTCCAAATTCTGCAGCCTGAGTTCCTGTCCTGACGTCTTTGATGATGAATCGTGATATGAAGTGTGAGCCAAATAAACCCTTTCTTCCTTAACTTGTTTGGTTATGGTGTTTCGTCACAGCAATCGAAATCTTAACTAAGACATGTTAGTTCCAGAATAATAGGGTATTACTCTGACAGACATGATTGTGTTTGGGGGAGGATTGTGGAAGGACTTTGGAACTTTGGGCTAGAAAAGCCATTGAGTGTCAAGAGGTCAGTGAGCTGTTCTGTAGGAATTTGGTGGTGGATAAGAATGTTGAGAGCACTGGGCAGTGGTAGTGCATGCATTTAGTCCCAGCATTTAGGAGGCAGGGGCAGGTGGATCTGAGTTGGAGGTCAGCCTGGTCTACAGAGTGAGTTCCAGTCAAGGTTACACAGAAAAGCCCTGATGCCATCCTCATGACATGATGAAGCTGGAGGCCTCAACTGATAGGGCCACCCATTGGTAACTTCCAGCCCCAATGCTGTGACTGCATTAAACTCTGATCTTTATAAAGTGCCAATCTTGGAGCTGGCGAGATGGCTAAGTGGTTAAGAGCACTGGCTGCTCTTCCAGAGCACCTGGGTTGAATTCCCAGCACCCACATGGCAGCTTCCGACTGCAACTCCAGTTCCAGGGGATCTGACACCCTCACACAGACATGCATGCATGCATGCAAATCAGCAATCAATGTATATAAAATAAAATGGATAAGTCATTAAAATAATAAAGTGCCAGTCTCAGGACTACATATAGAACACCAGGCGAGGTGATGATACATGTCCATAGCTGCCACCAGGTCTTCAATGGGTCTCACTGAGCTCAGTGCTAGAAACAAGATGAATCCTCCAGCTGTGTCTTCATCCATCTGGCCTTAAGATTACCCCCATCCACACAGGCAACTGGAAGCTGGGGGCAGCCACTTTCTATATGCTGCTGTTCTTGAACCACTGCTGGCCTCAGGACTAACTCCTATGCTGCAGGAAGGCTGAAGGTGACTCTATGAATAAAGCCCCCATCAAGCCACATTGCCTTGGTGTAGGCCCTGAGCAGCAACCCCAGAGCCTCCACCCATCACCTTCCCACCAAGCTGGGTATGGGGTCCACCACGGAATTCCACTCGTTTGTTTGTAAGTCACCCACTCAGTGTCTGTTCTTGGCTGCTTCCTGATAGGTCCTGATTGGGCTTTCTGTCTACAGAGGAAGGAGACCTTGTTGTGGTCCTCTCCTTGGTGAGATGAGCATAAACATCTGTCCACCCAGACAGGGCACTGACGGCAGACAGTACGGCAGTTCTTCCCAGGCCAACCTTGGCAAATAACTGAGTTTCTTGGGCTTACAGAGGGATGGGTACCTACAGGAGTTTGGGTGACCCAAAAACAGCTGAGCCACTGTAAGGGCCCAGCCCATCATGAACCTTGTGAAAGACACATTAGAGAGTTCCATTTTTAACTAATCTTCGACTTCCTATATACTCCCACATCCCTCAAGATAACTTGCAGCGAGGGGTGGGGCAGGAGAAAGGGAAAGCTGGAATCCCAGGTGTACACAGTGATTCTCTTCCCCTACTCCTTCTATTGGGACTTTCAACAGCTCTTTTACTGTTACTGCTGACCAAGATATTGTTATTTCCACGCCATGACTACTGGGCCAAGGTTATCTCAACTCCGGGCGAGGATGGGATGGCCATGTTATAGTATAGGAGAAAAAAAGCCACACTACAGCAGGGCATGCGGAACAATTCTGAGATCTGCTCAGAGCTCCCAAGGAGGCATTTGCTTTTGTGATGACAGAGGTGGCTCTCATCTCCTTGTGCCTGTATTCTGCAGGAGTGTGAACGTGGTGGCTAGAATGCAGCAGCCATGTGTTCAGACAGGCAAAATGGGGGAGGGGGGTGACAGCAAAGTGGGAAGAGAGCCTTAGTCCCTAACCAGCTCTATTAAGTGTTAGATTTCTGAGGCAGGGTAAAGAGATGAGAGGAGAGAGGCCAGATTCTTCTTTTGGGGGGGTAGGGGTTCGAGACAAGGTTTCTCTGTAGCTTTGGAGCCTGTCCTGGAACTAACTCTTGTAGACCAGGCTGGCCTCGAACTCATAGAGATCCGCCTGCCTCTGCCTCCCGAGGGCTGGGATTAAACATGTGTGCCACCTCCGCTGGGCGAGACCTGATTCTTATCTCAACAGGCAGAACTGTTGATTTCAAATAGCACTGGACACTCTCCCGTGGGAAAAGGGATGCCTGCAAGGGAAGAAAGCGGGGTGGGACCCTTTATAGGGCTAGGTGAATGGCTTGGGAAAGAGGAGATTGCTGCAGCCATGTGGGGCTACCTTTGAGTCTGCAGTGTCTTTTCCCAAGACATTATTTATCCAAGGGGAGACAGACTGTCCCACAGACATTCCTTTCTGGGCTGACTGATAACACCTGAGCAAGGCCATTGTAATCTCACAGGACCCCATTTGACAACTGGGCACTCTACCAGAGCACCTGGGCCAGCAAAGTCCTTCACCTTTTTTTTTTCTTTATATAGTTCCATTAAAATTATTTATTTTTATGAATGTGTATGTGTATATGGAGACCCCATTTGGGGGTCAAACAACCCTTTAACAGGCGTCACATATCAGATATTTACATTACTATAAAAACTTCAGCAAAGTGTTACATTAGAACACAGTATTTGGGTAACCTACATCTGTGTGCCTGGGCCATGCTCACTCACATTTGGTTCTAGAATAAACTCTTATTCTCTCTGAGGTAAGAGCTGTATTTCATACCCAACACAGGGTCCCAAGGATCACTGGAGAAATCACCTGGATCAGCACCAGGTGCAAGCACAGAACCCCTGTGCCCAAGCATTGGCTACTGCCTTCTTGAGTAGTGGTGGTGAATTCTTTCTGGGGCTCAGACACCCCTGGGTTTGGTTGATGGCTTGTTGATATATACACACATATATATATATATATATATATATATATATATATATATATATATATATATATAGAGAGAGAGAGAGAGAGAGAGAGAGAGAGAGAGAGAGAGAGACAGGGTTTCTCTGTACCTTTGGCTGTCCTGGAACTCGCTCTATAGACCAGGCTGGCCTTGAACTCAAAGAGATCTGCCTGCCTCTGTCTCCCTCTTGCTGGTATTAAAGGCATGTGCCACCACTACCTGGCATGTGTGTGTGTGTGTGTGTGTGTGTGTATACATGTATATATGCATGTGGAGGGGTTAGTGCATGTTTGAACACCCATGGAATCAAGAAGAGGATGTCAGATCCCCTGAAGCTGGAGTTTCAGGCAGCTGTAAGCTGGGAACAGAACTCCAGTCCTCTTAAAAGAGCAGCAAATGCTCTTAACTGCTGCATCATCTCTTGGATCCCCCTGGTTCATTTTTATCTGACTGAAGAGCTTATTTGGATACTGTGTTTTGGTTTCTGAGCATTTGGTTTTAAGGTATCCACTTTTATTTCAGTCATTCTATTTATGTTTTTGTTTTTTTTTTCTGGTGTTTGGTTTGTTAATTTTATTGACTTATTGTGTAGTCACTTGTTTTAGCTACTTTCCTTGTTGCTGCAACAAAAATCCCGAAGCAAAGCAATTTCAAGGATTTATTCCATCACAGTAGCAGGTCCCTGATAGGGGCTGGAAGAAGTTAGTCACACTGTATCCATAGGCAGGAAGCAGAGAATGATGAACATGCAGAATCAGCAAACTTTCTCCTTTATGTGCAGTCCAGCTGGTACCCAAGCCCAGGGAATGATGCTGCCTTTTTGGGGGTGAATTTTCCCTCTTCAGTGAATCTAATCTAGACAATCCTTCATAGATGGTCAGAGGCTAATTTAATCTAGATAATCCCTTAGTGTGATTGGAGGCTGTCTCCTAGGTGATTGTAGGTCCTGTCAGTTGACAATCAACATTACCCATCACACTTAGCACACCAACTTAAGGTGTATGGTAAAGATGATTTTGACTGCTAGTCCCTCTTTTTTGAAAAACAGGGTTTTAAAAAGTTATTATCTTAGCCAATCCTAGGTAAGATTTAACTCTAAAGGTTTGGGACTAGAAGAAACAAAGTCATTTTAAAATCTGTTTGATCTTAATTGCTATTTCTAAGCCAAAAAAAATCTGTTTGATCTGCTTAAACGCCTACAGAGCCAATTTACAGCTTACAGATGATCCCTGTGTATTTATTTCATCATAAATATAATTTAGACTTAGTTCCTCTTTGACAACGCATTTATCTCTGAGGTTTCAGCTTTTCTGTAAAGGTCAGTAGGCAAGGGAGCTCAAAGAAAGGGAGACAAACACAAACTGAAGACACACATGCCAACCTTGTATCCTGGCATTTGGTAAGCCCAGGTGGAAACAACATTTCTAAATGCGCGTTACAGTAAGGCTTAAATCTTTAACAAGTGGTTTAGATTTGTGGGTAAGAAAAAGATGTCTCCCATGACTTGTACTGTCTTATGAAAATAGCAATCTCCAGGGTGGCAGGGTATCTCCCACTGGGAGCCGCTGCAGGTTAGAGTCCAGTCAGGAAGCATTCTGGTCTGAAGTATCAGGAAAGCTGGCAGGACAAGGCTCAGAGTAGACTGGATTCCCTATCAGAGAGATAGCAAGCAGCCTTGAAGCCTCCACTATGAAGTGTATTGCTCATTGTCACCCCAGTGGGTTCCTCTTGCTGAGAATGTGTCTGGGGGGAACATTTCCGTCACCTAACTAGGAACTTCAACACTCCCCATGTACATTTTCTGAACTTCCACTTTCCCACCTACCCAGTCTGCGCCCCCATTGGGGAGGACCTGTCATTGAGCCCTCCTCCTTGCCTCCAGCCTCTCCATACCACATGCGCCCCAAGCTGTTTGCCGGCCAGAAGCATATTTCAGAACCACAGCTCAAAAGATCTATTTTCCTACACAGACTTCCCAGTGGCTTCCTGCAGCCTAAGCTGGGGATTCTGAGCTAAATGCCCCAGTGGCCAACCAGGAAACAGAAGCCAAGAGAGGTGAGCTTTGTATATTGCTACATTTATAATCTTCGTTACCCACTCCCAATATGCTTGGGCTCACTTTTGTTTTGAAGCCATAATCCTCTCAGGCAGTTCCTTTTCCTGGCTTTAATAAGATGCAGAACATGGAGGTGCAAGCACCAAAGTGACACCGTTCACTGAGCCTGGGTTTGGAGGTGCAGGTGGTGGAGGCAGTGGTGAACTGAAGAAACAGCATCCATCAGTGGTGGGGTTCCACCCCATCGCTGCTGTGTGGAATGCTGCTCTGACAGTGACGGATCAGACTGTATGAAGGGAAACTCCCCATCTGAAACACAGGCAAATCATTTTCAGCCGGAAAACCACTGCCTGAGTTACTCTCCCACTGTACTGTACCAGGACGGCTCCTGCGGCTAAGAATCTGGTGCTCTCTAGTAAAACAAGAGCTCCAGTTCTCTCTCAGCACTGCCGCTTCAGGGCATCTCTCCCGCAGATCTGCATGGGGTGCACAGGGTGCACAGGGACCATCTGCTCAGCAAATCACTGCAGCACTGCTTGAACAGGAGGACATTTCAACCAAAGTCAAACTGTAGGGTCTCTGCTGAACATGCCGAATTTAAGATAAAATCTACATCAACCCCCCTAAAGAAACCCATCTGCATACTCTCACCTTCTTTCCCAGGCCCTGGGCAACCCTGAACGGTGATTCTATGGATCTGCCTACTCTGGAGATGCTGTGAAAATGGAAACGGGTAGCCAGACCATGGTGGTGCACGTCTTTAATCCCAGAGTTCAAGGTCAGCCTGGTCTACAGAGTGAATTCCAGGACAGCCAGGGCTACATAGAGAAGCCTTGCATAAAGAAAAAAAAAAGTCATTTACCTGCCCCTTTTCACTTAGCACCATGTTTGAAAGGTCTGTCCACAGTGTATTATGTATTAATATGCCAATTATTTTAGTTAGTATTTTTGAGGCAGGGTCTCACCTAGCTTGAAACTCACTCTATTGATCAGACTGGCCTCAAACTTACAGAGATCCATATCTGCTTCTGCTCCCCAAGTTGGGATTAAAGGCATGTGCCACTATATTCAGCTTTAAAAAAATATTTTCTTTTTTTTCTTTTTGTCTGCTCATCAGTTGACTGACATTTGAGTTTCTAATTTTTTGGTATTGTGAATGAATACCCATAAGACCTGTGTGCTGGTTTCTGCACAGACATAGGCCTTCAGTTCTAGGTATATAGAGAGCAGAACTGCTGGGATTCTGCTTACGGCTCTGTCTGACTTATACTGCACATGCTTCAGAGGCAGGAAAGGTTGTCTGCCTTGTCACCTAGAAAAAGGCCACCAAAGAACAGACTTCAGGGACAGCACGCCCACTTTTACAAATACGATTTACTAATTAATGATCTATGAAAATCTTTTTAAAGCATTTGGTTTGTCAAGAAAATTAGAAATAAATTTACAGCAAGCATCTATGATTACATGTCTACACCTCCTAGATGTGTATTTGTCCTGGGGCTTACGCAACATACCTAACTATAGTTTTTTTCTATTGCTACTTATTTTTCTCATATGTGTGTGCATATCAATGCATGTATATGCAGAGGCCAGAGGTTGACACTGGGTGCATTCCTCTATCGCTTGCCATCTGATTTCTGAAATAGGGTCTCTTCCTGAACCTGGAGCTCACCAATTTGGCTACACTGTGCAGAGAGCCTCTGGTAGCTCCCTAGAACTGAGCGTTATGCCAGTGCAGCTATGCTGGGTTTTTTTCTATGGGTGCTGAGGATCAGAACACAAGCACTTTACCGACGGAACCACCTCTCCAGCTCCCTCCTCAACATGCATGGGATTTGTAAAACAAAATATAATCACTACTTTTCTATTTTGAGGTACATGTCGTAATGAAGCTCTTGAACCCCCTAAGTATGGACAATCAGTTAACAACAGCCATAGACCCCCAAATCTGTCCTAGAAACGTAAGGGGTTTATTAATTGTTTTGAGACAGAGGTTCACAGTGTAAGCCATGGCTGACCTGGAAAACTCGGTTATAGACCAGGCTAGTCTTGAACTCAAGAGATTTCGCCAGCCTCTACCTCTCCAGTGCTGGGACTGAGGGTGTGAGCCACAAAGCTCAGCTTTAAAAATAAAATAAATGGAACACATGGGTGTATTAAGTTTATGAAAATGTACTGAAACTTTCTGCATGTATTTTGGTACAAAGTACAAAAGGCGGGACTACAAACACCTGTGTATGCTTACCAAAATTCATTTCTGGTCGGGACTCAACCTTCGGCTTTTAGTTGAGAATTGCGTAATAAATGTCAAGCGGGCACTCAGACTTTACTGAGTTTCATCCCAGTTTCTCCCTCTACATTTTTTGGGAAACCCTGACCTCTTTGGAGTGGGCCCCACTAGAACTGCCTACCGAGAACGTTTCCAACTCTCGGTTAACCGCGCTCACTTTGGCCTTTTCCGGATGACCGTAGCGGGATGGCGTGGAAATAAACAATAGGGTGCTGGTTCTGTCGCCGTCCAGAGGGCGTGTGCATCCAGGCCAGGGACTGGGGTCTGGGTCAGCGACGCTCTAGAATACGGAGGATTTGGGTCACTACTTGGGGACCAGACGGCCAGAACTTCCGGCAAATCCCCTAGGAGATGAGGCTAACAAGGAAGAGGAACCCAAAGGAAAGGTTGGGGGGGAGGGTGCGGAGCCTGTTGCCTAGGTAACAGCCCCCCCCATCGTATCTCCGCCCCTTCGGGCGTGTGGAGACTGTACGCCCTGACGTGCAGGCGAACCTGGTGGGGCTTTGCTCTCCCTTCTCCCAGAGCCTGAGGCCGCTGGCACGCATGCGTCAGAGCGTTGCGGGGCTGCGCACGCACCCTCGAGGTGCGCGCATCACCCCTTGGGCGTCTCCCGCCGCGAGCTGGACAGCTGGGAACGCGCGCGCGCGCGTGCGTGCAAGGCAAGGGCGCGGCTTCCTCGTCTGGTGGATCCTGATTGGATAGAGAGTAAAATGAAGGGGTGGGATCTCCGTGGGGACCGCTCAACGATTGGCCAGCGACTGGAGGAGCGTGGTCCTGGGGCGGCCGGCGGGGTGGTCTGGCCCGACCCGCGCGAGGCTGAGGTGGTGGCTGCGGTCCTTGATAAATGAGCGAGTCCAGGAGAACACTCGTCGCTGGGTTGGCAAGACCCGGGAACCCCAAGTCCCCGTAGAGGCGTGGCGGCGAGGTGCCGGCGGGTCGGTGAGTGTGGTCCCGGGAGCCCCAGGGCCCCGCCCCTCCCTTTCTTCCGGGGCCGCTCCGCGCCCCCTTGAGCCCCTAGTCCCGGGCCACTGGGTTCGCCGCGCCAGCCGCCCCCTCTCGCCTGCTGCGCAGGTCCTGCCCCCTAGCCCACAGAGGGGAAACTGAGGCCCGCGGGGCGGTCTTCTCACCCGCGACTCCACTCACACCATGGCTGAACCGCTGAAGGAAGAGGACGGCGAAGACTGCTCTGGGGAGCCCCCTGGGCGGGTGAAGGCAGAGCCCGTCCACACCACGGCCTCTGTCGTGGCCAAAAACCTGGCCCTGCTCAAAGCCCGCTCCTTCGACGTGACCTTTGACGTGGGGGACGAGTACGAGATCATCGAGACCATAGGCAATGGGGCCTATGGGGTGGTGTCCTCGGCGCGCCGCCGCCTCACGGGTGAGCTGGCTTCCTGAGGCCCAGCATGTGTGGACTGCTTTCCAGAGGCGGTGAGGAACCCGCACGGTCCCGGGAGGATCAGCTGCGCCGGGGATTCTGGTTCCACTCACCACTTACTGACTAGGTGCCAGCTCCCCGTTAGGTACCCTTCTCAGGAACCCTGCTTCTCCCAGTCAGCATCTTTCTCCTTAGGAAAATGATATACCTGTAAGCCAGAATAGAAAGGTGCCCCTTGGTGTCCAGAAAGCTATCTTTGAGAGCCAGAGATTGGCACAGTGCCTTGGTTGAGGAACGGGGAAGATCTGGGATGGAGAGCATATGGTGAGGCGGGAAAGTGAGCTCAGGTAGTACAGTCAAGACCACACTAACTAGCTGTGTCTGCCTCCTGCGGTAGTTGTGACGTTAAAACTTGATGTTACACACAGGGTCTTGCACATAGTGGATATGTACCTGTTGTTCTTTGGGTTCTAGAAGGGCAGTGTTGGAAGGGGCCTGCAGCTGCTGCAGGGTATCCCCTGGTATATGTGTGCCTTTTCCCTGCTCTTCAGGCCAGCAGGTGGCCATCAAGAAGATACCCAACGCTTTTGACGTGGTGACCAATGCCAAACGGACCCTCAGGGAACTGAAGATCCTCAAACACTTCAAACACGACAATATCATCGCCATCAAGGACATCCTGAGGCCAACTGTGCCCTATGGAGAGTTCAAATCTGTGTAAGGAGTGGGATAGGAGAATGAGACACTGTTGGCACCAGGTTAGAAGTCCAGGGCTAATAATGCTGATGCTCTGGAAGGGCTGCTGAACCTACTGTTAGACAGGCTGGGAGGAGTCCCATGATTCCAGGACCATTGTTCCTGTAGGACATTGGTAGGGACAATTCTTATTTCTCAAGAAGAGTACAAGGGCTGGGGATATAGCTCAGTAGGAGACTGATGAGCATTTTTGAGGTTTTAGGAGTCAACCGGTACTGGGGGAAAGAAGAGAGAGGATCTTTATTTATTTGGGCATGCCAGCTTTGGCTGTATTGTGAGTTCAAGGCTAGCCTGGACTAAATGAGACCCTATCTCAAATGACAAAGCAAACCCAAACAACAACAGAGAGTGAGAAAAACAGAACAGGTCCAAATTTTATAAGTTAGCCGACACAGGACCTTGTAGTATCACGACACCTTCCTGTTCTGGTGGCAGACATAACTAATTGATCACAAAATACTTTCTTAAAAATAGAAAATTGATAGACTTTCATGATTTCATCACAGCTTTTCCAGTAACTGCTGGCAAACAATAGAGTCTGCTCCAAGATTAACTGTGCTGGCCAAGCCTGGTATAATTAAACACCTTTTTAAAAGAAACCTAACAGGGATATTAGGTCCATGGAGAAAATGATCTGGCAAAAAGTAGTGGAAAAGTTGGGGTTGGAGCATTGGCTCAGTGGTTAAGAGCAGTTGCTGCTCTTGCAGAGGACCTGGGTTCAGTTCCCAGTGTTTGCATGGAGGCTCACAGACATTTGTAACTCCAGTTTCAGGGACTCAGACTCCCTCTTCTGGCCTCTGTGGGCATCGGGCGCTTATGTAGTACACATGTATACATGCAGAGAAACATACACATGAAATTTTTAAAGTCTTTTCTAAAAAGCTGTAGAAAAGTCTGGAACCTGATGTCATTCTTTCATACCATGCTGCTCATCCTTTGGGGTTTCAGCGTAAGGCCATAATTTCTAGAACTGGGAGGGCAGGTGAGGATGGGGCTTGTCTGTAGTGTGAAGAAGTCAGTTCACACCTGTCTCGCCATTTCCAGCTATGTGGTACTGGACCTCATGGAGAGCGACCTTCACCAGATCATCCACTCCTCACAGCCACTCACACTGGAGCACGTGCGCTACTTCTTGTACCAGCTGCTTCGGGGCCTCAAGTACATGCACTCTGCCCAAGTCATCCACCGTGACCTTAAACCCTCCAACCTTCTGGTGAATGAGAACTGTGAGCTCAAGATTGGTGACTTTGGAATGGCCCGTGGTCTGTGTACCTCCCCTGCCGAACACCAGTACTTCATGACCGAGTATGTGGCCACTCGCTGGTACCGTGCCCCTGAACTCATGCTTTCCTTGCATGAGTACACACAGGCTATTGACCTCTGGTCTGTGGGCTGCATCTTTGGGGAGATGCTGGCTCGGCGACAGCTCTTCCCAGGCAAAAACTATGTGCACCAATTACAGCTGATCATGATGGTGTTGGGAACCCCATCGCCAGCTGTGATTCAGGCTGTGGGGGCTGAAAGGGTGCGGGCCTATATCCAGAGCCTGCCACCACGGCAGCCTGTGCCCTGGGAGACGGTATACCCAGGTGCTGACCGCCAGGCCCTCTCATTGCTGGGCCGCATGTTGCGATTTGAACCCAGTGCCCGGATCTCAGCTGCTGCTGCCCTTCGTCACCCCTTCCTGGCTAAGTACCATGACCCTGATGATGAGCCTGATTGTGCCCCACCTTTTGACTTTGCTTTTGACCGTGAAGCTCTTACCAGGGAGCGTATTAAGGAGGCCATTGTGGCTGAGATTGAGGACTTCCATGCCCGACGGGAGGGCATCCGCCAACAAATCCGCTTCCAGCCTTCTCTGCAGCCTGTGGCTAGTGAGCCTGTGTGTCCAGATGTTGAGATGCCCAGTCCCTGGGCTCCAAGTGGAGACTGTGCCATGGAGTCACCTCCTCCGGCACCACCACCGTGCTCTGGCCCTGCGCCTGACACTGTTGATCTGACTCTGCAGCCTGCACCCCCAGCCAGTGAGCTTGCCCCACCGAAAAGAGAGGGTGCCATCTCTGACAATACCAAAGCAGCCCTTAAAGCTGCCCTGCTCAAGTCCCTGAGGAGCCGACTCAGAGGTACTTTGTGGGTCTAGTAGCTAGCTGGGGAGTGGAGTGGTAGACAAGGACTCTTGGGCAGGATTGTAAGCCCTTACCTTTCCCTTGTCCAACTGCCCTGCAGATGGCCCCAGTGCACCCTTGGAGGCACCTGAACCTCGAAAGCCTGTGACAGCTCAGGAACGCCAGCGAGAGCGAGAAGAGAAGCGTAGAAGGCGGCAAGAGAGAGCCAAGGAGCGGGAGAAGCGACGACAAGAGCGGGAGCGCAAGGAAAGGGGGGCTGGTGCCTTGGGGGGCCCCTCTACTGACCCTCTGGCTGGACTGGTGCTTAGTGACAATGACCGAAGCCTGCTAGAGCGGTGGACTCGCATGGCTCGGCCTCCTGCCCCCACCCCAGCCCCAGCCCCAGCGCCATCCCCTGCCCAATCCACAAGTCCTCCCACTGGCCCTGTATCCCAGTCCACTGGTCCTCCTGTACAGCCTGCGGGCTCTCTTCCTGGTCCTGCCTCCCAGCCTGTTTGCCCACCCCCTGGCCACACTCCCCAGCCTTCTGGCCCTCCTGGACCTGTCCCTGCCCCACTCCAAACTGCCCCTTCCACTAGCCTTCTGGCCTCTCAGTCACTTGTGCCAACTGGTGGGTTGCCTGGCTCCAATGCCCCAGAAGTTCTGCCTTACTTCCCATCTGGCCCACCACCTCCTGATCCTGGGGGAGCCCCTCAGCCTTCTACATCAGAGTCACCTGATGTCAACCTGGTAACCCAGCAACTGTCTAAGTCTCAGGTGAGAAGAGAGACCAAGGCCCAGGATACCTTGATCTGGGTCCTGGCAGGTGGGTTTGGGTTGTCCATGTTGGGTGGAATGATGCAGCAAAGGAAGCCTCACTTCCTGGGGCCTGCCCATTGCTCATGAAGAGGCTGTTGGGAGATAGACTTTGCTTGGAAAGTGTCTGGCTTGGAGATAGCTCCCGTTCCCTTGCACTAATACTTGATTTCGAGATAGCATTCGTGTTCTAGAATATCTGGTTAGAGTGGTTAGTAATAGCAAGCTGGGCCCTGCTGACCTTAATTTGTCCTTCCTGGCACCTGTGTTATAATCTGTTATTGTCCCTGCAGGTGGAGGACCCCCTGCCTCCTGTGTTCTCAGGCACTCCAAAGGGCAGTGGGGCTGGCTATGGTGTTGGCTTTGACCTGGAGGAATTCTTAAACCAATCGTTTGATATGGGTGTGGCTGATGGGCCACAGGATGGGTAAGATGGTTGGACTGAGCTCCTGGAACGGGGCTATGTCAGGGTCCTTGGATGGCTGCCCAGCTGGCTCCGGCTGAGAACACTCATCCCAATTCCTTTTCCTTGCAGCCAGGCAGACTCTGGTTCACTCTCAGCCTCCCTCCTTGCTGACTGGCTTGAGGGCCACGGCATGAACCCTGCTGACATCGAGTCTCTGCAGCGAGAGATCCAGATGGATTCCCCAATGCTGCTGGCCGACCTGCCTGACCTCCAGGAGCCCTGAAACCCACAGCTTGTGCCTTGCTGCCAGGACAGACCCAGCTTCAAGGTCCAGGGATGCAATCCAGAGGCCTGCAGCCTTGGCACTGGCAGGTGAGGCTCAGCTTGAGTTACTCTGCAGGTTCATCTCAGACCCACCTTTCAGCCTTAAGCAGCCATCTGAGCCACCACCGAGCCATAACAGGATTGGGAGTCTCTACTCCCCCCTGAGCAGTCTTCTTCAGTATTGTATTTTTATTGTTGTAATATGCATTTGTTTTGTCATCAAAATAAGGTCTGTGAAATACAAGGTTTCCTTTAACCTGAGTGTGGGTCATTTCTCGAGTTGGGGTAAGAACACCAGCAGTAGGTATATATAAAGAAGAGCCAGGTGCCTGTATTATTTGGGGTCAAGTATTATTTGGGGTCAAGTAAATGTTTGTCCACAAAGCCAGTCCATCAGATCCTGAAGGTTTATTGAGACCTCCACTTCCCACCCACTCCTGATCCCACAGATTGTTCTTTGCCACCTTTCATGACAATCGCTGGGCAAGCAGGGGACCTAGTTAACATGCCATCTTGCCAGTGGCTACTTCAGGGTTGGTGAGTTGTTGCTTTGGTGAATATTGTTTTGGCATCGAACTTTGAAGGACTAGGAAGCAAGTGGGGTTGGGCTCCATGGTGCTCACTATAAGAGAGTAGGTTGGAGAGGGAGAGACCGAGAGTGGGAAGTGTTGTGGTGGGAGCGCTGGCTGGCGAGTG
Organism: Ondatra zibethicus; assembly: GCA_004026605.1. NCBI lineage: Eukaryota > Metazoa > Chordata > Mammalia > Rodentia > Cricetidae > Ondatra > Ondatra zibethicus. The sequence goes on along the minus strand of PVIU01014867.1, from coordinate 32,537 downwards.
CCATAGGTGCTGCATTACTCTGTCTAGAGTAGCCCCAAACAGGTGGGTCTGCAATAAGGAGACAGCCTGCGGTGGGGTGCGGATGCTGGCAGCTAGCAGGTAGCTTATGGCTTTCAGCTGTCTGGAAGGAGTAGGAGCAACTTGGAGTTTTTGTAGTTCTGCTAGACCAGGCTGTGATGGCTGGGCTACAGAAAGGCCTGCTGGGCTGCTGACAGCCTAGCCTCAGGGATTTGCCAGGGCATTGCTGGTGCTCAGAAAGCAGCAGAAGCAGTGGGTACAGCATGGAGACTTGGGGCTTCCAGGGGAGAGATAGGGCCTGCCTGGGCCAGCCCCTCAGGCCCGACGAATTTTCATCTCAGTGCGCTTGAGGGAGTAGTAGAAGCCTTTCCACTGGGCCCAGTTGATGCCATTGGCATAAGAGAGGTGGGAGCCACCCAGATAGAAGCCATTGAGATTGGCAAAATGGCAGCTTCTGAACCAGAAGGCTCCTGAGGAGAGGGCTGCGCAGTTCTGCACGAAGAGGTCCTGGTCTCGGTCGAAGGTGGAGAACTTCTGGCCACTGTGGTAGGACAGGGAGTCACCTGGCAGGAGGGAGAAAGGATAGAGCCACTGAGGCCAGGAGCAGAGCCTGCGCTGGCAGGCTGTGAGTGACAGCAGGTGATGAATGACACTGAGGGACAGCGTCATGTGGCATCCTGCTGGGATGGAGGCACCCTCCCTGAGCCACAAAGAGAAACAGCTGTTGTGCAGAGCCGCCTGGAGCAGGGCCACCTGGAGCAGGGCCAGGCTGGCCGTTCCCTAGGGCTGTGGTTCAGGTGGCTGGAGTTGATCTGAAGAGAGCTCAGAAGGGTTGAAGGAGGGGCTTTAAGGAGCCAATGGGGCAGGGCCAATCCTATGTTAATTGCTCCCTCTCCTGCTGCCACTGCCCCTGAAGAAGCTGATAGAGGTACCTGCTCCACCATCCTCAAAGCCGGCCACGTAAAGGGTATAGCCATCCTCCTCAGCACTGACTGCGTTGGGGGAGATGGAGAAGTCGATATACTTGGCATAGGCTGTGTTGTTCTCAAAATCTTCCAAGTCCACTCGCAGCTCATACTTCTGCTTCAGTGTCAGGAGGTGCAGGTTCTGCAGCCCTAGGGAAGGGGAGCGGCTGGTCAGCAAAGACTTGGCTGAGGGGCAGCCCCTACCCCGTGGCCCCACCTTACCCAGCCAGTACTCCCCGTCAGCACGGCCAAAGCCCAGCTTGTAGTCGTTCCAGCCCCGGAAGAAACTCACTGAGCCGTTGAATCTTTTCTGGAAAACCTAGAAGCAAGAGGACAAGGGGCTGAATGATGGATATTCAGACCCCCAGGGACTCTGCCCTGTCCTGCCCTGCCCATCAGGCCTGGCACTGCTGAGCCAGTTTATTAAGGACTTGAGTAAGTATTGGGGAGCTGCTGAAACAAAACACACTGGCTCCTGCCCTCTCCCTGACCATCTGCTGCTGAAAGGAGGTCCCTCTCTGGTCTCTTGTCCACTGAGAGACAGGAAGGGGAAAAGATTAAGGGGGAGTTGGGGACCAGGCACAGCTTAGTGGCAAAACACCAAACTAGTATATAGGCCTTGGATTCCATCCCAGCATTGCGTGGTAAAAAGGGAGCAGGGGGATCTAGAATACCTGGCTGTGTGCTCTGGCACTGTGTGGCCCAAGACAAGCAACGCTACTTCTCTAGGTCTGCAGCTCCTCATTTGGGAAAGGCACCTACTTAACAGGACCACTGTGAGGACAGCATGCATTAACCCTCAAGCGCGGAAGTGTTAGCAGCCCTGCATCCAGTCCCCATAAAGATGAGGAGCCCAGTTTGCAGAGGTGATGCTCAGAATCATGCCGCTGCCTGAACCACATCTGGCTAAGGCCCCTTCGCCTACTTACTGTCCACTTGCCGCCCTCAGTTGTCATGTCACAAAAGACAGGCACTGGTACACTGGGGCCAGAGGGGTAGATGAGGTACACACCATCTGCCTGGTAGCCCTGAGCGTAGATATCGTCACAGTCCAGAGGTTGTGGAAGGCAGGCCTTCTCCAGAGCTGAGAGGGACAGTGTGGGGACAGCAAGGAGAAAGACTAAGACATAAAGGACACCTCAGGGCCCCTGTTTTTCTCCAGGGCTAAGGGACCTTGTCATGAGAAATCAAGATTTCTCTAGGGGCCACTGCCAAATTTGTAGAGGAGGGAACAGTCCTGCAGAGCCTGGCTCACAATGGCTCATGTGAATGGGTCTACTCACCATCTCCCCGGATCCCGGAGGCCTGTGGGGCACAGGGGGGTGTAGAGAGCAGCAGCAGCACCAGTGGCAGAGCTGGGAGAGCCTGGTAGTGGGAGACGGCTGAGTGTAGCCCCCAGCATGGGTCAGACACCTCCCAGCGCCCCCTGCCCTCTGCCCCCTGCCCCCTGCTGAAACCATGCCCTCTTTCTACTTTCTCTTCTGCTGTCTGGCAAGTGGCTTGTCTCCGCCAATGGCCCTGATCCCCCAGGCCAGTACCTTCATGCTGTCAGCTCAGTTCAGAGAGGCAGGCTGTCTGGGGCCCCAGACTGCAACCGCCCACAGTTATGTGTTGGGTCTGAGCCCACAGACCCAGCCCCGCCCCAATAGCCAGCCCCCAGCATCAGCTTACACTGTCAGGGGCCAGGGGACCACCTGGGTCTCATTAGGCCTGTCAGGGAAGCAGTGTGGACCAGACATTAACTCCTTAACAGCTGCGATTGCTCTCTAGACCCCATTCTGCCTCCCTCCCTGCTGGACTTGTGGGCCCCTTGGCAAGCCCAGCTGGCCTCTGCCCACCCCTTGTTTCCTGACAGGCCCTCTGCAGATGTCTGCTTCTCTCCCATTCCTGTCTAGTCTGTTTAAGCAGTCATTTGGGGGTGGGTAGGGGTCAAGGTGTCCTTGGGCCTGAGAGAGAGGGGTCCCTACTTGGGACGGTTAGGTAGGGTAGGCAGCCCCAAAGCTCCTGATGTGGGAGCTGCCTGGCCTGGTAGGAGACAGGACCAGCAGGGGCCAGCAGGGGCCAGCAGGGGCCAGGCAGTCTTTTGGCAAGCCTGGGACATTTCTGAGCCATGAGCACAAAGCTGCAGGCGGCCAACAGTTCTGTCTGCCTCAACTGGAGCCAGGGCCCTCTCCAACTCCTTTCTGGCCCCCTCCCCTGCTGGGTGTCTATACTCCCACCCTCCCCTCTCCCACAGTTCGCTGGCCCATCTGGATTGCTTTTTGTTTCTTCTAGCTCTGCCCCTCCTCCCTTCCAAGACCATCTGTTCTTGGGGCTGCCCGCTCAACCAGTTTCTTCTTTTCTGACCTGACTGAGCCCATGTTCCCCAGCATGCCTGGTTCCTGTGTTCCTCCTGCCATCCTTACCACGCAGCCTCTCCTATTTGTTTGTCTCTCCTTCCATCCTCTGCATGCTGTACAGATTTGTCCCAGGTGCCTGGTCTGTGTTCCTGTTTAGCTCTCCATTGCCTCAAGGCTGAGGCCAACATTTCCCCCTGGGATGTGAAAGGAATTATCAATCTGTCTCAGCCTCCCTTCAAGACCTTGCTGCTTGAGACTTATGTCTACAGACTTCTGGCTAGCAGGTTCCTGGCCCTTTGCCTGGGTTGCTTCCTTTGGCGCCCACCAGTCTTTCTTCTTGCCATGAGTGCTAGTGGGTGACATCCATGTCTCCCATTTCTGCACACTCAGCACCCATCACAAAGCCCAAACATGTATATTTACAAAGGACATGGTTTTTGAGCACCTATGTATTATACAATATGTTGGCTGTCAGGGATGCAAAATCAACCCCTAGAATGGCCAACATGTTTTGGACAATGAACCAGAAACGGAACTGATGCCTTAAAAGGACACAAATTAAACAGGCGAGCATGTGAAATGTTCAGAGCAAACAGATAGCTCTGACTTAGATCCTCTTCTAGACCCAGAAAGAGTCCTGTGGGGCCTGCTTGACATGGTGTGTGGCTATTAGTTAGAGACCTCTCTATATGCAGTTGTGTTGAGCCCTGGGGCTTCCAGAGCTAGCTGCCAGTGTTGAAACCCACGTGCCACCATCTGTGAAGTTGGGATGACTTGGGCAGATTCCTTGTGCCTCAGTTTCTTCCTCCATGGAATAAAGATCATACCTACTCCTTGGAGGCATAAGGGTTCAAGTACCACATAGCGAATGCCAGGAACAGTGCCCACACCTACTTGTCAAGTGAAGACGTCTTAACCCAATTACACTCAAGTTTATTTGAGTGATTATAAACAAAACAGAACAAAGCAACACGAAAGTGATTTGTGAACTGGGCAGTCCAAGGCAGACGCAGACAACTCCCAGGAATAATAGGCTCTGACAGCGCTTATAGGAAACAAGTGTGTGCAGACTGCTTAATTGGTTACAGCTTAGTTGGGTAATTGGTTTCAGAGCTGCCTGCAGTTAACTGAAGTCAGGTTCAGTGCAGGAGCTGAAGCTGAGCCGGTGGCCTTCCGTGAACACTATCTAGTGTGCTGCAGTAATGATTTAGCCCAGATTAGCTCATCATCATCATAAACCTCATGATTGTTCTCGGATGAGTGGCTCGTCGTCAACAGTTTTCACCCTTGTGTGGAAGACAGAGTTGGCCACTCCATGCTGGTCATTCTTACGTTAGTCCAGATTCTCAGCTGGCTCACTGTCCAGTCTCCCTTGTGGCTGGGTCAGGTCACATGCCTGAATTTTGGCCAATTAGATGCAAAAGGAAGATAAGCAGATCTCTATTTTTCTTCTGCTTCTCTGAAGGTGATGGCTGATGGCTGGAGATCTGGCTGCTGCCTCAGACATGGGACTGGGGCCTCATGGCCAGTGGCGGGGGCAATAGAAGCATAGTCTATTGTGGAGTGGGTAGAGGCCAGGCCTGCACTGCCCTACCCTAATCTTCTTGTGGAAGAGAAACTTTCATCTAGTTTAAGACTCTGGATTGTTCCTGTAAGACAGCTATATCTAATCCTAATCTCTAGCAATACTAGCACAAAGCTACAAGAATAAAATAATGGGGGGGGGGAGAAAGTCATCACAACAAAAAAAGCATGTCTCAAGTAAGAGCAACTTTTGAGACTGTAACGTAGGATCAGAAACAAGGAAACGAGGCACCAAAATTTCATCTTTTTATGAAATCTGTAGATTTTTTTCTGAAGATAATGTGCACTCGTGGTGTCCAGGCAGGCTCTCTGCTGGCAGGTGTCCTTCCACACAAATGCTAAGGATTAGCTTCAGGCACTAGTTTAATGCCTTGGAAAGAATTTTGAAAGCATATACGAGGAGTTGGAACCCTTCCTCTGAAGATACTGTCTGAAGAGTTACCAGCCACTGGCAGGCTACACATGCACAGGAGATGTCCCAAGCCCATATCCACATGTGCAGCACTAACCAGAGTCAGTGATTACTAATGACAGCTTAAAAAAAAAAGATGACATGAAGTTGGGAGACAGATGGGGCACACGGGGGAGAGCGGAAGTGAGGAAGAGTGGGTGGGCACGCTCTCTTTCAACTCGTAAAAACTTTAAAATAAAAACATGAAATGGAACTGGGTGTGACGGTCCAGGCCTTTAATCCCAGCACTCGGGAAGCAGAGGCACGCAGATCTTTGTGAGTTCCAGGACAGCTAGGGCTACACAGAGAAACCCAGTCTCAAAAAACCAAAAAGCAAACAAACAAAACACGAAATGGAACTGGAGAGATAACTCAGCAATTAAGAGTCCTGGCTGCTCTTACAGAGGACCCAGGTTCAATTCCCTGCACCCATATGGCAGCTCCTAACTGTCTGTAACTCCTGTTCCAGGGATTCTGATGCTCTCTTTCTGGCCTCCGTGGGCACCAGTCACACACAATGGAACACAGACATACATGCAGGCAAAACACCCACATATATCAAAATAATAAAAATAAAGGAGTTAACCACTACACCTCTCAATTAAAAACAAAGCAAAAAAAAATGTCCAAAAAATTATTCCAGCTGGGTGGTGGTGGTGCACGCTTTTAATCCCAGCAAATTGGGAGGCAGAGGTAACTTTGTGAGTTTGAGACCAGCCTGGTCTACAAGAGCTAGTTCCAGGACAGGCTCCAAAGCTACAGAGAAACCCTGTCTCAAAAACAAAAAACAAAACAAAACAAAAAAACCCAAAAATAAACCAAAAAATTACTCCAGGTCATCGAAGACTGCGTAATGAGTGGACATCGTTGTGTTGCCTGCTTAGTGTATGTTCTAGTTAGGTTACTATTGCATGATAAAACACCCAGACCAACACAAAATTATAACAGAAAACATTTAATTGGGGACTTGTTTACAGTTTCAGAAGGTATCTTAGTTAGGGTTTCTTTTTTTGGTTTTTCAAGACAGGGTTTCTCTATAGCTTTGGAGCCTGTCCTGGAACTAGCTCTGTAGACCAGGCTGGCCTCGAACTCACAGAGATCCGCCTGCCTCTGCCTCCCGAGTGCTGGGATTAAAGGTGTGCGCTACCACTGCACGGCTTAGTTAGGGTTTTTATTGTTGTGCCAAAACACCACAACCGAAAAACAAGTTGGAGAGGAAAGGGTTTATTTGGCTTTACACTTTCAGATAAATGTCCATCATTGGAGGAAGTCAAGCAGGGATGGAGGCAGGAGCTGGTGCAGAGGCCATGGAGGGGTGCTGCTTACTGGCTTGCTTTGGCTTGCTCAGCCTGCTTTCTAATAGAATCCAGAACCACCAGCCCAGGGATGGCACCACCCACAGTGGGCTGGGCCCGTCCCCATTGATCACTAATTGAGAAAATGCCTTATAGCTGGATCTCATGGAAGAGTTTTCTGAACTGAGACTCCGTCCTGTCTGAAGACTCTATCTTGTGTTGTGTCAAATTGACACACAAAATTAGCCAGAACGACTGGCCCCTTGTCAGCCTGACACACACATCACCATTAAGCCACAATTCTTCCTTTCTTATTCATCCCCAAGATCTCACATGAAAAACAAATAACTTTAAGAGCTCAGTCTTTAAAAATTCAAAAATCAAAATCTCAGTCCCTTTAAAATAGACAATCTCTTAAAATCCAAAGTCTTTTAAATTTCAAGGTCTCCCAACTATAGGTTCCAGTAACCTGCTTTCTTACTTCAAGAAGGAAAAATCAGGGCACAGTCACAATCAAATCAAAGTAAAACCAAATTCCAACCATCCAATGGCTGGGATCCACTCAGGATCTTCTGGGCTCCTCCAAAGGGCTTGGGTCACTTTTCTGGCTCCGCCCCCTGCAGCACACACAGCTCCTCATCTAGGCTCCAGCTGGCTCCACTCCACTGCTGCTGCTGTTCTTGGTGATCACCCCATGGTACTGGCGTCTCCAAAACACTAGGTTCTTCTGCTGCAACTGGGCTGCATTTTCACCAATAGCCTCTCATAGGCTCTCTTCGTAGTGTTAAGCCTCAACTTCTTTGCATGACCCCTTCAGACCTGGGCCTTCAACTGCCACTGAGGCTGCACCTTCACCAATGGCCTCGGCTGGCTTCTCACAGTGCCAAGTCTCATGCCTTCAAAACCAGTACCACTTGGGTGATTCTTGCACATTACCAAGTCCAATTGCTGGCACAGGGCACAACCTCAGCCACCTCTGGAACACAGTGTCTCTGTGCTCTCAGGAAACATGTCACAGAAGATTTCACCTCAGTGATGCTGGTGGTCTCTTTATCACCGCTATTTTCTTAGCTCCAGCCGACCCAGCAAAGCAAGGTTTCACTTTGGCAGTTCTGGTGCCTTGTTAATCACAGCTGATTCTTCAGCTGACCAGAACCACAGGATCTTAATTCAAAATAGCGAATGGCCCTGGAAATCTTTAAACTTCCTTCTGAAGCGTCACAAGCCAGACTCCATCCTCCGTATTTGCTCTCAACATCCTTATCTTCCGGGTTCCCACAGAACATTCCAAAGAGATCTCTACACTCAGTGGCTATTCTAGCCCACAAAGTTCAAGAGTTCTTCCACAAACCTCCCCAAAACATGGCCAGGTCTGTCACCATGTCAGCAATACTCCCACTACGCTTGTACCAATTTGTCTTAGGGTTTCTATTGCTGTACCAAAACAAATTTATTTGGTTTACATTTCGAGATCATAGTCCACCTTCAGAGGGAGTCAGAACGGGAACTCAAGCAAGGCTGGAACCTGGAGGCAGGAGCTGATGCAGAGGTCATGGAGGACTGCTGATTATTGGCCTGCTCAGTTTTTTTTCTTACAGAGTTCAGGACCACCACCCACAGTGGGCTGGGCCCGTCCCCATTGACCACTAATTGAGAAAATGCCTTATAGCTGGACCTCATGAAAGCACTTCCTGAACTGAGGGTTCTTCCTCTCAGATGACTCTAGCTCCTGTCAAGCTGACACCCCAAACCAGCCAGTACGGAAGGTTAGTCCATGTCCATCATGGTGGGGACTGTGGCAGCAGGCAGGCATGGCCATGAAGTAGTAGCTGAGAGCTTACATCCTGATCTTCAGGCAGCAGACAGACAGAGAAAGAGAGGAGGGGGCTGGCATTAAAGCCCACCCTAATAACACACCTGCTCCAACAAGGCCACGCCTCCTAATCCTTCCTAAACAGTCCACCAACCTGGAACCAAACATTCAGATATATGAGTCAGTGGGGGCCCTTTTCATTCAAACCACCACAACACAGCAGACCTATTCTCAAGTTTTGTTTTTTTTTTTTTTTTGAGGGGGTGGCGGGAGTTTCCCTCCTAACTAGGTTGGATGCTGACTTACCCAGGCCTCCTTGTAATTCCATACAGGCACATGCCATCAGTGTAACAGAAGTGTGATGTCCTGGGGGACATCACTTTGGGAGAAAATGACTTGGGAAGCAGAAGTGTTTTCATTTTGTGCAACCCCCCACGTGTCGATTCTTCCTCTTATCTCTGAGCTCCGGAGTCCTTTTCCCAAAGTCCTTGCCTGTACCTTAAAGTGTTTTCTCCTAGTAACTTCAGTCTTGGACTTTACATTAAGGCCTTTGCTGTGTTTTGCAATGACTTTCATACAGAATGGAGGAGGACTATGGCTTAGTTCTTCTCATGTGGGTAGCCAGTCTTCCCAGAACCATATACTGCGAAGCATCTTTGTCAGAACTTCAGTGGCCATAGCTGTGCAGGTTTATTTCAGGGTCCACTGCTTTATTCCCTTAGTCTGCATGCCAGATTTTTGCTCATGTATGTTGCTTTTCTGACTGTGGCTCTAGTATACTTTGAAATCAATTATTTTGATGCCTCCAGTATTGTTCTTTTTGCTGAGGGTTGCTTTTGTTTTTTTGGGTCCTTTGTTTCCCCTATATGATTTTAGGATTGTTTTTTCTATTTCTATGAAGAACATAATTGGAATTTTGGTGGGGGCTATACTGATTCTGTAGATTCCTTTCCTTGAAATTGCCATTTAGACAATATTACTTCTGCTAGTCCATGAGTTTGAGAGCTTTTTCCATTTCTGAATGTCTTCTATTTCGTTAGTGTTTTTAAGTTTTTGCTGTATAAATATTTCACCTATTTAGTTAGGTTTACTTTTAGGTATTTTTAAAGGATTATTGTGAATGGAATTATTTTTTTTGTTGTCTTTTTCAGCATGTTACTTTTTTTTGTGTGTGTGTGTGTGTGTGTGTGTGTGTGTCTGTGTATGTGCTTGTGCGTGCATTCGCCTGTGCTTGTGGTATGGAGGCCAGGGGTCCTCTAAAGTCTTCCTTCCTCCATCTCTCACCATCTGTCTCTGCCCCTTCCATGACACCTCTTGCACGAGGTTACAGATGCATGTCACCACACCCAGCTTCTGCTCAGGTCCTCATGCTTGTGCAGCAGGGACTTTACCCACTGAGCGGTCTCCCCAGTCCAAGCTAGTGATTTACACACACACACATACATACACACACACACACACAAATGCTGATTTTTTGTGTAACCTGCTACTTTGCTGAAATTTAGTTATCAAATCTAAGAGTTTTCTGATGGAGTCTTAGGTTTTTTTTGCTTTGTTTTGCATTTGTTTTTGTTTTTCAAGACAGGATTTTTCTGTATAACTGCCTAGTCTGTCCTGGAACTTACTCTATAGACCAGGTTGGCCTTAAACTCACAGAGATCCTCCTGCCTCTACCTCCCTCCCACGTGCTGGGACTACAGTCCTGTGCCACCACACCTAGCTGCCTTAGGGTCTTCTAAGTAACGATCATATTGTTTGCAGATAGAGAAACATTGCCTTTTTCTTTTCCCGTTTGTATTGCTTTTACTTTTTTCTTTCATCTTGTCTTGGCTAAGACTTCAAGTACTATGTTCTATAGATTACAAAGAATCTGCACAGAAAAACAAACAGAAAAGAGTGAAGAGAGTTTACAGTATGGGTGCGGGGAATCTGTCCACCAGCTATATACATGACAAGTTATTAATATCTAGAATATACGAAGGACTAAAAACTAAATACCAAAAAAACCCAGTATGGTCGATAAATGGACAAATGGAATGATCAGACAGTTAGTTCCCTAGTGATGAAGTACAGTACCCAGAAACTATATGAAAGATACTCTTGGGGCTGGAGAGATGGCTTAGTGGTTAAGAACACTGCCTACCCTTCAGAAGGTCCTGAGTTCAATTCCCAGCAACCACATGGTGGCTCACAACTACCTGTAATGAGATCTGGCGCCCTCTTCTGGCCTGCAGGCATACATGCAGACAGAATACTGAGAATATTGTATACATAATAAATAAATAGATTAAAAAAAATACTCTTAGATACTGTCTCATCCCAACCTGAATGGCTGTCCTTAAAAACAAAGCAAGCAAGTAAGCAAACAAAAACCAACAAAAACAATAACAAATGTTGGTGAGGATTCTGGGCAAAAGGGAACAGTATGGCCACTATGGAAATCAGCATGGAAGTTCCTCAAGAAACTAAAGTCAAAATTACCATACAGTCCAGTTACACTGCTTCTGGGAATACTCCCAAAGGGATTGACTTCTACACACTACGGAAATACCTACAGATCCATGTTTATTACTGCTTTGCTCTCAGTATCCAAGTTGAGCACTCTGGCTAGGCATCCATCCATAGATGAATGAGTAAAGAAAATGTGTTTCATATCCTCACAATGGAGTGTTGTTCGGGCATTAAATAGGACAAAGTTATGTCATTTGCCAGAAATTAGATAGAAGATAATCATATTAAATAAAATAAGTCAGAATCTAGAAGGCAATTATTGCATGTTTTCTCTCCTGTGTAGAACCCAGATCTTATACCATGGAAGTGTTTGGGAAGAGGAGGGGGCTAGCAGAAGAGGGGAAGGAAGATGGAGCGAACAGAGGTGAGCACCTGGAGGGGACACTCTGAAACCTATTGTTTGGTTCAATGAACACTCACAGAACTTTGAAAGTTAAAAGGGAGAGGCAGCATGAGCAGGTGAATCCATCCTTGGGGTTTGGGGGCTTATGCTGTTTCGGGGCCTAGCACTCTGACTGACTGGTGCTGGCCTTGCAGTGCAGTGCTAAGTCATCCTGACTGGACGACTACAGAACCCCAACTTTGTTCTCAGTCCTCCTGACTGCTTTACTCTGCCCATTATTATTATTATTATTATTATATTTTTTTGTGAAAGACCCGAACTCATATGCATGCAGACATTTTGAAGAAAGCTTCTGGGTCTCAATCCCGAGCGTCTTTGAGTGTCCTAAAAATGCTCTGCTGCTGAGGGAAGGCTCAGCTCTGAGGAGCTCTTTTTCTTTTGAGATAGGGTCTCACTATGTAGCTCTTGATGTCCTAGAACTTGCTCTGTAGACCAGGCTGGTTTTGAACTCACAGAGATTCACTTGCACCTCTCTCCTGAGTGCTGAGATTAAAGGTATGCACTACCATGGCCAGCTTCTGAAAAGGCTTTTTAAATTAAAAAAATTATTATTGCTGGACATGGTGGCACATGCCTTTAATCCCAGCACTCGGGAGGCAGAGGCAGGCAGATCTCTGTGAGTTTGAGACCAGACTGATCTACAGAGCAAGTTCCAGGAAAACCAGGGCTGTAACACAGAGAAACCCTGTCTAGAAAAACAAAAACAAACCCAAAAATTGTTATTTTATTTTATGTGTATGGGTGTTTTGCTTGCATGTATGTCATGCATCTTGTGTGTGTAATGCCCATGGAGGCCAGAAGAGGGTTTAGTAGAATATTAACAGGGCCATTACACCTGGCATTTACTCTGGCATGATGGCTGGCCACTTAGGCCTTGAAATTATCTCATAAACACCAGTGATTGTTAGCTGAGATTTATGAGGTTGCGCTTTCTTGGGAGTTTTAGGACCTTATTAGCATAACCTCAGTCATAAGACTTTCATGGCAATTCTTATAAAGACAGTGTTTGCTTAATAATGGTTTCTTAAGACAACTCCTCCTTCAGATAAGAGACTTCAGTATGCGGGAACTGGTTTGCTGAATGGCCTTTTGTCTCTCAAGGAGCAGAGCTTCTGCAGAGCTCCTGGTCAGCCAGTCCATGGAGGCCGAGTCCCCCTGCTGCTTTTACTAAGTCTGAATTACGTTTTGAAGTGGCTGCACAAAACAGAACACAGACGGTGTCGGGTGTTATGGGTGGTTGTGAGCAGCCATGAGAGTGCTGGGGACTGAACCTGGATCCTCCAGAAGAACAACCAGCGCTCTTAACTGCTGCGCCGTCGCTCCAGCTGCAGAAGGTTTTTGTATCAGCATTCCTATTAGGTTTAAACCGGAATTTTATTTTCTTGCAGGTGGCAGACCCTCATTCTGACTCTTTCGGTAAGTCTTTGCTGGGACTTGGGACCTGCTGGGAGGAGCTGAGGCCACTCCAGATCTGGGAAGCCCCCAGACATCTTAATTGCTGGTGTGCCTTTCTTCATGGCTTCACCCACTGGAGAGCAGCCTCACTGGGATTTGGAGGGAATCAGGAGAATGACTTGAGGACACTCTTCTGCAGGGGTCCCTACAAACTGATGTAGGCTGTGAAGGAGTGGGCATCCACTTCCTCTCTGGGTCACAAGTGTAATAGAATGGCGTCCTTCTCCTGGGGACATGGGCTCTTCCATTAAATGCTGCTCACCTTGTTCTGGTTTGAGAGCCGAGGGGACCTGGACTGATGATACGGGCACACATTTGCAATGCAGGAGACTGTTCAGGATTTGGAGGACAAGAGGACTCAAGGCATGCAAAATTGTTCACTAATGTCCTCCGAAGAATTTGCTAGTTGCTGGGCTGGAGAGATGGCTTAGAGGTTAAGAGCACTGACTCCTCTTCCGGAGTTCTGAGTTCAATTCCCAGCAACCACATGGTGGCTCACAACCATCTGTAATGAGGTCTGGTGCCCCTCTTCTGGCGTGTGGGCATACATGGAGGCTGAACACTGTGTATATAATAAATAAATAAATCTTTAAAAAAAAGAATTTGCTAGTTGTACCATAATGGTGCTATGCACCTGATGGATTAAGTAAATGCTGAGGACTCCCTGCTTTCCTGCAAACCATTTTGATGGTATCTTCTCTAAGCAGGATGCTTCCTGTGGTCCTTTGTCAGCTGCTGCCTGGTCCGTGCTCCATCCTGCTTGGTACAGGGGCTGGGATGTATGGAGGGAATAGCTGGGTCCCGGAGACCGACAGAGGGTACTGGCAGAGATGGAGGAGAGGTAGTGTGGGTGATTTCTTCCTGGCTCCTGTCCTCCCAGGCACAGCACTGTGAGCAATAGGTGTGCCCTTCACCCATACTGACTCTTGGTTACAGCTCAGTCATGACCACTCCAGTAATCTTGTGTCCTTCCCCAACTCCAGCAGCCTGTACCTGAAGGGACTCTGGCCAGCCCAAGCATGTTAAACATGGGTCCAGCAGGCCTTGCCCTTTCCCCTATTCCCTCTGCCTTGCTAAAAGCTGTTAGATGACACTCCTAAAGCTAGTCACCAAGGTCTGTTCCCTTATTTGGCCCCTTCCTCCTCAAGCTGACTACCAAGGTCCAGGTATCAAAGTATTAAAGCCAACAGTCCAAAGCCCCCTTTTGGCTACCCTCACTAATATAACACCTCATCCTAACATGGAGTTTCCTGTTGTACCTGTATAACCTGCCTTTTCTCTATAGGCCACATCTGTCTCCTCTCCATCCAGAGGCAGCTCTTTGTTCCCCACTCCAGATTCCCTTCCTCCTCTCCCTTGTTCCTTTCCCCTTCTCCCTTGTCCTCTCTCTCCTGTCTTTGTCTCTTATTCCCCACCCTTTATCCCTCTGGGGCAAATAAATCTCATTTGTGCTGTGAACTTGGTCTTGGGGTGTCTCGTGCCAAGTGCCAAGTACCAGTCCCTTAAATATCAGTAATAGCTTTCAACTGTACTAGACCCAGAATGGTATAATATCTATGCTGGTTTCCTTAATGCATGTGAACAGTGACTTCTTTTTTAAAAAGTATAACCAAGGCACAGCCCCTTTAATCCCAGCACTTGGGAGGCAGGGGCAGGGGCAGGTGAATCTCTAAATTTGGAGCCAGGTAGTATTAAAACTAAAACCCTATCTCAAAAAAAGAAAGAAAGAAAGAAAGGAAAAGAAAAAGAAAGAAAGAAATGAAAAGAAAAGAAAAAAAGAGAAAACATAAAACCAAAATCATGGTCAAACAACATGATAATAAGGCCTTTCTGCCACCCCATGTCAATTTCTGTCAGTTGCTCTGTCATTTAGTTTGAGATCTTTCTGTTTCTAGGTATAAGAAACCCTCTCTGGTTGGAATCTGAACATTTAATGTTATGCTGTAAGGAAATGCATTTTATTTAAACCCATGTTAGCTGGATTCCTCTGATGTCCTTGCCACCGAGGAAGGGGGTGCTTTCCTTCTGCCAGACAGGGTAGAGATCCATGCTCCGCATTCTGCTTCTTTGGATTCCTGCTGAGGTTTGACTGGTGGGTAAAGCGCACATTTTACATGAATGGCAGCAGGAGAAGGAACTAATGGTCATTGGGCAGCTCCCTGCTTGGCTCCCACTGACACCCCAAATGGGGCATATTTGAAAGTCCTTGTCCCTGCCGGTTGAGGGGCGTGGTTGGGTGGGGTGATGGGTCTCTCTGTGACAGGTACCGTTGAGAGGTTTCTGCTTGCCAAGCCTCCCCAGCTAGAGAGAAACAGTTTTCTCCCTTTTGCAGGGTGTGCTCTGATGGTCCCATTGTTGAGCTTTTGATTCCAAAGGGATGGTCGGGAGGCACGGGAGCTGCCTGGCACGTTGCCCAGAGCAGAGCTCACATCCTCCATTGCAGACATAAAACAGAGACGGTGGAATGGAAGCGGGGAGGGAGTATAAAAACTCAAAGCCCACATCACCCACCTCCTAGTGATGCCCTTCCTCCATCTAGGCCCCCACTCTCAAGGTTCCCACTTCTTCCCCAAGCAGCACCACCAACTGGGAACTAAGTGTTCGGATATCTGTCTGAATGTGCTAGCAGACATCATCATAACTTACCTCATACTGTTCTCCAGTATCTGGCCTGCAGAAATGAGACAAAAAGATTGAGGAGTTTGAGAAATGAGACAAAGAAAGACTGAGGAGTTTGCATCATGCCCATCCTAGGACTCTGAACTTCCTGGCCCTTTTCTCTCTTCCTTTGGAGTCTTTATATGTTTGTTTTACACATGATGTCCAATATCTATGGTATTCTACTGTGTGTATTTTACTTTTGTGTATGTACCTGTATTATATATATGGTACATTGTGTGTACAAGTAATATATTGAGTTAGTGTATTTTTACATGGTATGATGCAGATATGGTGTATGTGTATATGGTATATGTTGTGTGTGGTATGTGGCCAACAAGCTATTGAGATGGGGTTATAGGCATATGCAGCCATGACTAAGTTTTTTCATGGGTGCTAGGATTTGAACTCAGGTCCTCATGCTTGCAGAATAAGTGCTCTTACCCACTGAGCCACCTCCCCAGCTAGGTGTCATTAGCTCATGGCATAAGGAAATCCATCACTCTACCTTCCCACATATGCCAACCCTTTTAAGCAATCACGAAATGGCGTGACTTACACACACTGGTGTGAACCAGGCCTTCCATACGTGTATACCCGGGAATCACTCCCAGAGAAAACTCCACCAGGCTCCCTGTTCCAGAAGAGATGCATTTTCATTTTCATTTCTAAAAAAATCAAGCTGGCTGCAAATAGGTTGGTGAATGGCTGGGGAGGAAGTGGTGGCCAGGGCTGTCAGGCTCCCTTTTCCGGTCCCCAGGGAGAGTGGCCTAGACCCTGTGGGTCACATCCGAATTCACACAGGCATCTTCGCTTCTGTGTTCTTCCTCCATGGTCCGGGTGCCATCAGCTGCGGTGGACTGGCTGGGCCAGATGCAGGTAGGGAGGCTCCACTCTGCCATCAGTCCCGTTGCTGGAAACAGAAGCACATTCGAAGCCTTTTGACATCCCCCTTCCTGACCTCTGGAGTCACGAGTTCATTTCTGGTTGCCCAACCTCACTTTACAACAACTCTACATTGACTTCAGCAACAAGCGTGCTGCGGTATGGATTGCAGCAATTGCTGGGCCTGTTTCACAGTGCCTTGTCATGGGCTAGGAGGCCATAAAGGAGTAAAGCGATTGGCTGGGGGTCAGAGAAACAGGAAGGAGAAACATTACATGTGAGCACAGAAGGGAGAGAGACAGGAAGAGAGCGGGAGAGCGGGAGAGCGGGATGGAGGAAGAGGGGAGGGCAGGCAATTGAGTGCATTAGAGGTCAGGTGGCCTTGGCTGGGAGTTATAGGCATTGCCTTAGGTCCCCCCTGTAAAATGGAGCCAATATCCCCACCTTTGGAGGAGTTCGGTAGGTGTTAGCAATCCTTGTCTGAAGGATTCAACATATTAGAAGGAATCCCATGAATATATAGGACAGTTATTATCTGCTTAACAACTATAGAAACCGAGTTCCTTGTCTCCTTAAGCCTGTTCCTCAAGGCCCTACTTACTTCACGAGGCTCAGCTTTTCCATAGAGAAGAGGAAGGAGGGTGGGAGGCCATGGGGTCTGAGAGTCAAGGCCAAGCTCACTGGTGCTGGGGAGGTCTGGGCAGAGGGAGGCAGGAGGACCACATTTGCCCTCCAGGCTGTGAAGAGCAGCTTTTTGTGTCCCGACTGTGCTCAATTCTCTGCAGTCCTGTGATGGCCGTTTTACTCTAAGGAAACAGCTTGAGCCAGGGAAGTGGCTCCACCCAGTGAGGTGACAGAACAGTATCTGAACAGAGGCCAGTCTAGTGCCAATGCCTGGTGCTGCCAGAAACCCACACGTCCTGCTGGTCTGACTTGTGTAGGAGAGCACAGGCCAGCTGGTCAAAGGAGGGCCACGCACAGAGGTCTGGAGCACAGCCAGCTCCCAGCTCTGTTCCTGTCTGTTTGGACCTCAGACCGGCTATATCCCGTCTCCTCTCACTCCTGAAGGGGTCTCAGGGGCCTGGGTCGAGCTGGAAAGTGTAGGGTTGTTTCAGTCCGGGGGCCAGAGCTGGGAGGTGTAGGGTTGTTGCAGTCCGGGGGCCAGAGCTGGGAGGTGTAGGGTTGTTGCAGTCCGGGGGCCAGAGCTGGGAGGTGTAGGGTTGTTGCAGTCCGGGGACCAGAGGCCATGTTTCTCAACTTCCTGCCTGTTTGGACTTTCCCGACAGAGTGATGTGGGCAGTATGGGAGTTGGCATGGTGCTGGCACTGAGGAAGGGAGCCATCTGGAGCCAAGCTTCCGCTTTAGCTTGGGGGTCGAGACAATCTGGGAGGACGGGTTGACTGCCAGCAGCCAGGAATCCCACCTCATCCCCACTCTCTGTGGTTGGCCAGTATGAATATCGAAAAGGATGCTTAATTTATCTTCTGGCTTCTCCACTGTCACCGCCTTCTTCCTTCCCTGCTGTCTCCAGTACCATTTAGTGCCCATCCTCCTCAGCCTCTGCTTCCCTACCCCACAGCTGGTCTTCTGGACTTAATAGCCATCTACGGAGGCGGTAGAGCGTGTCTGAATCTTGTCTTCCCTGCTTTCTTAAAACTTTGGCAAATGTTTATTGGGTCCCCTGAGTGTGACTGTTTTTTTTTTTTTCAATCACAGAACAGAATGTCCAAATTCTGTTTTTTTTTTTTTTTTAAGAAAACAAACTATCTTTTTTCATTATACATACCAATACAAGTTCCCACTCTCTCCCCTCTTCCCATTCCCTCCATTTACTCCCCCCCACCCCCACCCCATGCCCCATCCACTCCTCAGAGAGGGTTAAGGCACATTGCTTTGGGGAAGGTCCAAGGCCCTCCTTACTATATCTAGGCTGAGCAAGGTATCCATCCAAAGAAAATAGGTTCCCAAAAAGCCAGTACAAGCAGGGATAAATCCTGGTGCCACTGCCCAGTGGCCCCTCAGTCTGCCCCAGCCATGCAACTGTCAACCACATCCAGAGGGACTAGTTTGGTCCTATGCTGTTCCTTCCCAGTCCGGCTGGAGTTGGTGAGCTCCCATTAGCTCAGGGAGACTGTTTCAGTGGGTGTAGAACCTGACTGTTAGAGCTGCCAAAAGTTCCACATGGGGCAGGGAAGATGGTTCAGTAGTCATGAGCACTGGCTCTTCTTCCAGAAGACAGCACCCACATCAGGCAGCTTACCTGTAACTCCAGCTCTGGGGGACACAGCATACTATTCCAGCCTCTACAAGCATCTGTGAACATGTGGTACACACTCACACAGCATGTGTGTGAGGTTTTGGTTGCGTGTGAAGTCCCACATAAGAAACTGCAGGCAAGGAGGCATGTGCTGGTATCAGCTCTAGAGAGGAGGGGGGTCACTCAACTCAGGAGCGAGAGGCCAACCTGGGCAGCTTCGGGAGCTCCTCTGACGTAGTTCCTTTTCTTGGCTGCGACACAATACCTGACAAATGAATTTAAGGGACAAAAAGTCTGTTTTGGTTTGTGGGTGAAGGGAGTACATCCATCTTGACAGGGAAGGCATGGCGGCTCTGTGTTAGCCCTCAGCGGACTAGGATAAGACCTGTATGACTTTGGGGTCAATCTGACTGGGATGAAGGGAATGGAGAACCACAGATGCAGGTGCAGAAAAGCTGGGATTGGGTGGACCATATGCTGTGATGTGTGTATTAGAAGAGGGGACCAAGGAAAAAACACATACAGCGAGGAGCACGTGAAGACCCTGCAGAAGGATGACCATCACAAGCCATGGAAAGAGCACAGAACACAGAAGAAACTAAGAATGTCTCCATTTGGATCTCTTATTTAAGATAGCCCGTGGTGCTGTGCTGTAGCAGCCTGATCAGACCTAGACAGGAACTGTCCTAAGGCAATTACCAAAAGTTTTCATTGCCAATAAAGTCTTTGTTGCTTAAGGCATGTATTTTAAACTTAAAAATGTTTATTAGAGTCTGTGTTAGTAAGCTGTTTCATTACCTGTGAGAATGACTTACAGGAGGAAGGTCCATAGTTTCAGAGGGAGACTGGTTCCATGTCTCCAGGTCCTTGATGAGGCAGGCCAACAGGAAGGGGCTAGAACATGTTACAGCTTCTGAGGCCCCACCAGTGACCCACTTCCTCCAAAGCGGCCCAGCCTTCAGCAGTTCTAATGCATTCATTCCACCAATGGAGTAAACCTTTGATGAGGTCAAGGCCTTTGTGTGCAAAGCACCTCGCACATGCCCAGAGCTGCGCTTTACAAATCTAGACATCTCTTGGTCCAGTCAAGCTTTGAAATCAGCCCAAGTCCTCAGTATCTATAATCCTGTTTTGGCATGATTCCAAAAGTTTCTCAACTTGGAAGGATGGCGTCCATCCCTCTTCCGTGTCTGCCCTTTCCAACACAGATCCACTGTGAGTGCTGTTATCTCGAGGGCCTTTGCTGACCAGAGACGAGATTGTCGTCTGGTGGTGTGTCTCTCTGAGGAGTGGGCTGTGACCACTTCAGTAAGAAACCTAGGCCGGCCTTAAGGGGAGCTGCCCATATGTTCACACTGTATGATATGGCAACAGCCCTTCACTTCTGTGTTTTGTTTTGTTTTTCAAGACAGGGTTTCTCTGTAGCCCTAGCTGTCCTGGAACTCGCTCTGTAGACCAGGATGACCTTGAACTCACAGAGATCCGCCTGCCTCTGCCTCCTGAGTGCTGAGATTAAAGGCATGTGCCTCCACTGCCTGGTGCCCTTTACTTCTAACCAAGACAGGCCTCTGAGGGGTCTTGGTTATCCACCAACTAACAATAGCTCTGCCCAGTTATCCACAGGTTTATGGTATCTGCTTATTTATAAGTAGACACTTGGGAAGCTCTACATTTTCCTTTTAATAAAAAAAATAGCTAAAATTCTGCTTTTGATTATCATGGTGGATAGAAAATCTTAAAGTGCCAGAACAAGCTAGAAATGCTGAATGAAACAGGAGAACCACCTTTACCATTAGTGGCTGACCACTGGAGCCCTGGCTTGAGAACTTGGCTCTGTACCTGGCGGTGCATCATGAGAAGGGGAATCCAAAATGGGAGGCGTCCCTCCAGCCACTGGCCGTGGGCATCCTGTGACAGTCAAGAGCACAAACTGAGGTCACATTCTCTTCTGCTAGAGCAGTGTGGGGACTTGCGCTTGTTTGTACCAGGTCTCTATTTCTGTGGCTCCCTGGGCCAGACTCTCACCTTTCCTTAGTCAGCTCTGAATTCTGGAACAAGGCTCAGTGCCTGGAGTCTGAACAAGGGGTTTTCTGGGCTCCTCAGCATGGGCCTTTGCTGGCTAAACTCCCTTGCACAGGGCCTTTGAATTCCTGGGGCGGGCTGTCAGAAGATCCAGTTACAACACATTTAGTTTAAAGACGGAATTTGCTTCTATTTGCAGTTCTAAAAATCAGGCGACACTTCATTTTCATAAATGAGACTGAGTTTTTTTGATGAGCTAAGCAGATGAGGTTGGCTTCATAGGCAGTAAAAGGCTGAAACAGAACCAAAAAGTGGGTTGGTTTTCCCAAGTTAATAAGCTGTAGAGGCTGAAGCAAAGGGTCTTTGTCACAGGGGCTGAAACTGACCCCTTTGGGGGTCTGACTGTTACCTCTCCTGACTTATCTGAAGGTGAACGAACCTCTTAGTTCATAGGGGTATGAACTCTCTCACCAGTGACTCCATTTTGTTTTGATCCATTTGGGCTGACTGCAGAGTCCTAGCAGATGGCTTTTTAAAATCTTAATGGTGTAGCCTATACTTGGTCCATAAAAGCAAAGGGGAGAACAGAGCAGGATCTAGAAGGTTCCCTACAGTATGTCTGAGCCACTAGGGCTTGGGGACTGTGTCCCCTGTCAACACTCAGAAGACATGAGAGATGTTAGAGAAGGGTGTAGGAGGCAGGCAAAGGTGTGATGTGGGCCTCAGCACCTAAGAGGGCAGCAGAGTTTTCCTTCGGGGCTGCCACGGAGAGGTTTGTTCAGCTCTCAGAGCCTCAGTTTCCTTCTGGAAGACTGTATAGGAGCCACCAGGTTGTGGGAATCAATTGACGCCCTGGCTCCCATGACAACACACTGAGAACCTTAAATTGCTAGGCACATGTTACATCATTATCTGTTATTATTAGTGGTTATTTATTTATTTTAGAAAGCCCTGTATCGTTCTGGTGGGGTAGAGAACTTGAGAAGGAATCTGGATGGGGTGGGGGGTGCTCAGACCTTTACTCCCTGGCTGATAGGGGCCTCTGGAAACTGCTCAGCAGTGCCTGGGGTGTGGCCAGGAGACAGGCACAGTGCCTCAGCTCCTATAATGCTTGGCTTTAGTGTAAACGTCCTACAAGCTAGAACCACCTAGGCAGGGAGCCTCGCCTGGGGAACTGGCCATCGATGGCCTTAACTGATGTGGGAAGACCTACTCCAAGTGTGGGTGTCCTTCAGGTAGCAGCAGGGATTAAAGGGCAGTGGCAGACAATGACTTGCCTTTGGCTTGCCTGACCTCTCTGAGTTGTTTACCCTGTTGCTGCTGCTGCTGTTTCCTTCACTGTTATCAGAACCAGTGGTTCTAGGTTCCCATTACTGGCTAAGGACCAATAGCTCTCCAGGAACCTTCCTGGTTTTCAGCACCAGGTTGGGTCCATTGAGGTACCCAACTTAAAGACCAAGCAACCACTGGGTTCTTAGGCTCTCATCTGTGAGACAATTTGCTGCTACTATTTTAAGAAACTGATTTGATAATTTTTTTATTAAGTATATACTGACATTTGTAATATAAATATATATGACATATATACTTATATTCATCCTATTGGTTCTGTTCCTTTGAGGAACCCTCACTGCCCTATCACCCCCACTGCTGACTGCTCCTCTTATTCCCCAAGTCTGAGCACTGTGCTTGAAACCAGATACTTGCTTGTAACCAAAGGCCTCCTGTGGATTCCTTTGTGAGAAACATGACAGAGTTGATGGCTGCCTTTCCCAAGTCACTAAGGTTTGGGACATTTATACTGTGACCTGGAATGAACCATTCTAGGGACTGTTCTGTGGCAAGGCTGGGGATATATGGAACTGTCTAGGAAGTTGAAACCTAGACACACACACGAGAGAGAGAGAGAGAGAGAGAGAGAGAGAGAGAGAGGAATCTTACACTATGCCAGCTTTACCTTGATTTTTCTCTTTGAAAACTGAACATGCCAGCCGGTGCATCAGCTCCCTGAGGGACTGGTCCCCATCCCCCAATCTCTGGTCTCTGATCCTGGCTCTTGTTCAGTTTCTCTAAGACCTGTTCCTTCTGTCCTTAGACCCAGCCTGGCCTCTGCTGCTGTGCATACATGGAAGCCTGGCCTGACCCAGCCTGGGGGAGGATCAGGCTGGCTGAGATCAGGGAGGGCTGCAGGGCTGGGAACAGGGCAATTGCAGGTATTAGTACTACAGTCATTGATCTAAATTTGTAGGATACCTCAAATTTCCATGCTCTTCTGTCCTAAAACGGACTTCTCTGGGGACACATGATAAGGTGATAAAAACAGACAGTTTATTGAGAAAGACACTCCCAAGAATGGGGGAGGGTTAATGAACAGGCCAAGGTCAAGGCTCAGAAGCTTCTGACCTTCATAGGTCGTTTATGTAACACCCACTTCCTCCATGTTTGAAAATCCTAGGCTTTTCACCAACGCACTGTTTGCTGTGTGTGGCCCAGGTAAGGAAAGGTTTTAGTCCTCTGCCATTGTGTTGACAGTGCTGTCTAGCCCTATCTCCACATTCCTATTTTCTGGCCACACTAGGAATGGGGTCTGCTGCTCCTTGTATGGCTGGGCATGAAAGTAACCTTTGGAAATCAATAGCAAGGCGGTTAGAGGTTCTTCAGCCTCCCCTGCTAGGGATTCTGTGGAAGAGTACATCAGGAGATCAATGGAGCCAAGGAATGCTGCAAAGATCACACCACACAACAGATCTCACGCAAGGAACTTATTGAGGCAGAGTCAGAGAAGAGACACAGGGAGTGAGAGACAGTGTGTGAGAGCAGGCTGTGATGGTGGTGACTTTTAAAGTGTACACATGCCGCATTTGGTGGCTGGGGATGATGTAGCTACTGGCACTGACTCACTGAAGGCAGGCTGGTGGAGCAGCTGCTTCCAAACATTCCTCCCATTTATTATAAAAGGTGAGGGAATAGGAAGGGGTGGTAGTGAGGCAGGAATGGGGGTGCTGTGCTCTTTGGACTACTTCCTGTTGTCTGGTGATGTCAACAACTTTGGGGACAAAAGAAAGCTGAGATGCTGGCCAAGTTCTGGAAGAGCAGATTGTTTCATTTGCTGTCCAGGCTCTGCGAGACCATTTGGTGTACCAGGAATTCTAGTTGTTCTTAATAAAAACCCTGAGTCAGATATTAGGGGGTGAAAGCTGAGAGCAGAGAAGCAGTGCAGCCATTAGGGAGACCTTTTTTCTACCAATGCTCAGACCGAAGGGGTGATCCTGTCTCTGTGAATCCTCAGACTGCATGCTCAGACTGACTGTGTCCTCAGAGTGCCACTGAGCGCCTATCTCCTCCCATCTTGTATTCCTCTCTCCGCCCAGTCATATCCCTTCCTGTCTCCACCTCCTTAGTGCTGGGATTAAAGGCGTGTGGTTTCCATGCACTGGGATTAAAGGCATGTGGCTTCCATGCACTGGGATTAAAGGTGTGTGGCTTCCATGCACTGGGATTAAAGGTGTGTGTGTGGCCTCTAGTGGCTTAGCTCTGAAAACTGATCTTCAGGCAAGTTTTCAGGCAAGCTTTATTTGTTAAACAAAATAGCACTACAGTTTGGGGCTAGGGACATGAACGCAGCAGTTGGAACAGTTTATGAAGCTGGACCACCTGGGGCTAGTCATTTTGAAGCTGTCTGAGATATAGATTTTGAGGGAACACCTGGAGCTGGGAGCAGTCCGCAGTTGACTTGAAATCTGTTGGGACAGATAGGCTGGGGGAGTAGTTTAAAGGAAAAATTTTATTCAGGGTATATGTGTGAGAGAGAGAGAGAGAGAGAGAGAGAGAGAGAGAGAGAGAGAGAGAGAGAGATCCCACCCTCAGGAATAGGCAGAACTGGTAGGTGGGGAACGTGTCATTGATTGATGGTACTTACCTGGACTCCATTTGCCAGTGAGAGGTGGATTCAAGTCACTGAAGCTTACAAGAATTTTTAAGTTTATAAAAAGAGGCAAAATTTCAGATATATCAGCATTGCCAATGTTTGTACTCTGTGATGAAATCTGCATTGTTGAAAAGGCTGTAGATTCATGCTTTTGAGTCACAGTAGAAACTTGTGGACCCCAAATGATTTTGGGTTAAGAACATTAACACTCGGGGCTGGTGAGATGGCTCAGAGGTT
Organism: Ondatra zibethicus; assembly: GCA_004026605.1. Classification (NCBI taxonomy): domain Eukaryota; kingdom Metazoa; phylum Chordata; class Mammalia; order Rodentia; family Cricetidae; genus Ondatra; species Ondatra zibethicus. Next base: position 7,716 of record PVIU01014867.1, on the reverse strand, counting down.
AAGAGCACTGGCTGCTCTTCCAGGATCCTGAGTTCAAGTCCCAGCAACCACATGGTGGCTCACAACCATCTGTAATGAGATCTGATGATCTCTTTGGGCAGAACACTGTGTATATAAGAAATAGATAAATCTTAAAAAACATATTTAAAAAAAGAGCATTAGCACTCTTTCCTCTGTTGTGCTTTTCTGCGGGTCCCTGGCAGCTTGCTGAGGGGTCGAGACCACACGGGTGGGTCCCCAATGGTTCCAGCCATGTGGCGGCAGACGGGAGGGAGAGAGATATGCCATGTAGAGTAAAGTTAAATATTTATTAGGTGGGTTATGGAGGGGAAAGGGAGAAGGGGAGAAGAAGAGAGAGGGAAAGAGAGAGAAGAGAAAGAGGAAGAGAGAAGAGAGAGAAAAAAAGAGAAAGAGAGGGGGAGAGAGGAGAAAAGGGCAGCTGCCTCTCCAAGAGGGGGGCAGAGAGAGAGAGAGAGAGAGAGAGAGAGAGAGAGAGAGAGAGAGAGAGAGAGAGAATGAGGGCCTGAGGCTGCAGGCAGGAAGGGAGTGGGTGTGGCTTGTCCCTTAAAGAGACATAACAATCATTACATTCCTAGCTCTTTTTTATAATAAAAAGCGGGGGGGAGGGATTAGGCACCACAGGTTGAAGGAATTGGGGCAGCGGATTCTCAAGACTGCTTCCGGCTTATTTGTGGGTGTCATCTTTGGGGGGGGGGGTAACCTGAGAAGGCTGGGTGCTGGCCATATCCTGGCATAGCTGGTCTCTTTGCTCCTGTCTGGTGTTTGTGGTATGGAAATGTCTGGTGTCTTTTATACCTGTTTTAAGGTGGATCCTTCAATTCGGCTCCCTGGAACTCATAAGAATCCTTTGGGTTTGTGAAAACAGAAAGTTTTAGACACACACATTGTATAAACAGTAGCATATTTATGTCAGAATGATTGTGACAGATATTTTTGCATAGTGAAAAGTATTTTTAAGACTATGGAAGGCATCATGAGAGAGAAATTTGATCTGAAACTTGTTTGATGAAGTTGTCCTTTTAAACTGACAAAACCTCTCAGCTATCAAACTATATCTGAGATCTTTGAAAAGGATAAAATTTTACTTGAGTTACTGATTAAAAAGTGACAGAGAACTTACTTGGTTGGCACCTAGAGCTACTCCTCATGGTCCTCCATGTTTGCTGAAGGTTGCATTTACCTTTTGCTGTTTAGTGCAGGGCCTGCCAGGCTCCAGAAGATCCTGTGGGCTAAGAAATCTGTAGGAAGACAGGCCTACCTTGACTTGAGCAGCTAGGCTGTTGATTCCAGCGATTCTGTCCACATCAGGAGATCTTCAGCTTAGATGAAAGGCAGTTTTGCCCAATGTTTTAACACTTGGCAGTTACAGCGAATTGCAGATGGACGTTGTTCTGTGTCCATATGTCGTCCATCTTCTTTGGAGGAAGTAGAGTTATGCTGCTAGAAGCCAACCTATCTCCTTTTGTTATGAAAAGTTTTTTAATAAATGCCATATTTCCCAGATCTCTGAGCAGTTGAGGGCTGTTTATTAGGTATAACTACATCTTAGAATCTGCCTGGAGAGCTGAGTCTGAGCTTGACCACATTGGCTCTCAACTTAACAGGTAAGATTTATGCTTGTAAAATGACAGAAAGAAGAAAAAACTGTTTACAATAGAAGGTTAATGGCAGAACTGACAATAGTAGAGAACAGCTTAATATATTTTGTAAGAAACTCAAAAGTATATACCAGCTTAAAACATGAGACTTATTGTTTTTGTAGTCTGAAATGAGATGTAATGAACAATTATAACATTAAGCATAGGTGCATTTAAATTACACACACACAGAGAAAGTGAACAGGAATTGGGCAAAGTGGATGGCCCTACCAAAGGCATGTCACTGTATAAAACACATATGGAACAGAGTTAGCAAGAGGAATTTAGAGACAAAAACCGGGGGACAAAGCAGGGTATACTTTAGTAAAGATGGTAGAACCTGGTCACCTAACCTGGCTCAGTGGTAAGGTAAGAGAGTTAACACTGGAGACCCAGGCAGGGAATACCTCAGTAAAGATGGTAGAACTTGGTCACCTGACCTGGCTCTCAGCCAAGATGGCAACGAAGTCACCTGACCCCAACCCCAGTGAAAATGGCACGGTCACATGTTGTATGGAAAAGTCACAATTTTTGAGATGTAGGGATTTTAAGCTTAATAAGAGAGACCTAGAGGTGTGATCTGCCCTGTGGCTGAGCCGCCCTGGCACAAGCCATAGAGGGAAGCAAAAGGCTGGAACTGAAAAAACTTCACCATGCCACAGCTGGAATTGAAAAAAAAAGGCTAGGGGACAGACATGGATGGCTGCTACCCACAGCAGAAATTGTGTAAACCCGCGAAACACCACTAGGCGCACAATGAGGCATCCCTTGACTTTGGGCGGGGTATGAATCAGCGCGAACACCGCAGGGACCCCGGCCGGGTGTCCCCTGACCTTGGGTGGGGTGTTATGGGTGTGCCTGGATCTGGTCCGGGTGACTCAGAAGCCAGAGAGGCCAGAGGCTGCTCTGAGCGGCCTTTTATGGAGAGGGAACAAAAAGAAAAGAAAAGAAATGGGAAAAAAGAGAGAGAAAGAAGGATCTGAGGGACCCTGGGCCCTCAGTCACGGGTGGATTGGCCCTGGGCCATTCCAAACACAACTAAAGCTGAGGGAAGCAATCCACAGGTGAATGCCAGCGAAGGGAACAACCACTGCCTTGAAGACGTGGATGGGGGCAGTCTCCCCCATCTCTAAGAACTCCAGGGGGTTGCCAGGAGCTCAACTGTTCAATTCCTCAGGTTCAAAGAAATGGTTAAGCTGACCGGAATGGGAACACTCACCATTGGTCAGAGAGGTTGAGCTCAGGCATATGGGTTGTTGTCGAGAAAAATCCCTGGTTGCGATTCTGGTCACAGGAGTCCGGGGCAGATCCTGACCCCAGGGCAGGGGCCTGGGGCTGGAGATTCCGGCTCTGGGAGAGGGGCCTGGGACAGGAAAATCTCCCAAGCCTTACGGCACCAATGTGGTGTAGGAGGGTCCTTCTGTATTTGGGTTGCTTTTATTGGTTAATAAAGAAACTGCCTTGGCCTTCTGATAGGGCAGGACTTAGATAGACAGGATAAAGAGAACAGGATACTGGGAAGGGGACAGAGTTGGGGAGAGCCGCCGCCAAGAAGCTCCCATGAACACACGCTGAATCTTTCCCAGTAAGCCACGACTCGTGGTGACACACAGATTATTAGAAATGGGTTAAACAAATATGTGAGAGTTAGCCAATAAGAGGCTAGAGCTAATGCCAGGCAGTATTTAAATGAATACAGTTTCCGTGTAATTATTTCTGGTACGCACCGGGAGCTGGGTGGGACAGAACAAGGGGCCCGGCGCTGGGAACGCAGTCCGAGCCCCTCATTGCAACACCAATGTTATGCTTTTCTGCAGGTCCCTGGCAGCTTGCTGCAGGGTCGAGACCATGCAGGTAGGTCCCCAATGGTTCCAGCCATGTGGCGGCAGCAGTGGGCGAAAGAGAGAGAGAGAGATACACCATGTAGAGTAAAGTTGAACATTTATTAGGTGGGTTATGGAGGGGAAAGGGAGAAGGGGAGAAGAGGAGAGAGGGAAAGAGAGAAGAGAGAGAAAGAGAAAGAGAGAAGAGAGAGAGAAAAGAGAAAGAGAGGGGGAGAGAGGAGAAAAGGGCAGCTGCCTCTCCGAGAGAGGGGACCGAGAGAGAGAGAATGGGGGTCTGAGGCTGCAGGCAGGAAGGGAGTGGGTGTGGCTTGTCTCTTAAAGAGACAGAACAATCATTACATCCTCCATCCAGAAGACTGGATGTATATGGATTAGACAAATGTTTTTAGCGCAATGAGAAACATTTTTAAGTCTATCTTTAGAAGACAACTGAAGGAAATTTAAATCTTGAGCTTGTGACTACGATGATAGTCAGCAGCACTTAGAGCAAGATCAATAGCTTATCAGAACTCCACTGGTTAAAGCTAAAACTGAACTTTTGAATTTTAATATAACAATAGCATGGATAGGGAAAGAAATCTAGAACATTTTTCATTTTTTATATATCTTAAGTCACTTTTTTATACCTTTACAAGCTACATTTATACACCTTAAAACACCTTAGACCATTATAACTTAAGCTTTCACATCTTCAGACCTTTATAACTTCCATTTACACATCTTTTTTAATTTTTGTTTTATGTGCATTGGTGTTTTGCCTGCATATGTCTGTATGAAGGTGTTGGATCCACTGAAACTGGAATTACAGGCAGTTGTGAGCTGCCATGTGGGTGCTGGGAATTGAACCCAGGTTTTCTGGAAGAGCAACCAGTGCTTTTAACTGCTGAGCCATCTCTCCAGCCTCTGCATTTACATATCTTAAAACATTTTCTTAGACTCACAACTTAAGCTTTTGTATCCTCAGACCTTATATAAACTTTACACATTTTTTCTATCTAATCATGTACCATGAGACACAGGTGGATGATTACTGAGAGCAGTTACTGTAAAGCCAGTTCCTTTAAACAAAGGAAAAGTAAAAATTTTTTGTGAGTTTAACTCTTTTTAGAATTTAGTAGCAAGGTAAATTATGTCTAGACCTAGTAGTAGCTCTAGGAAAGTGAGGCCTGAGGCCTGATTTTTACATATGAAGAGAACTGAGAAGGCAGCTGAAGCCTTGGTTGCTGCTGTTCAACTGGCAAAGCTATCACTAGCCTAGTTGTCAACACCATCAGAGGTCATAAATTTCATCTAAGTAAGAAGCAAGTACATGCTGTGGGACAATGCTCTTGTACACTGTAAAGATTTGTCACTGTATTAGTTTAATAAAACACTGATTGGCCAGTAGCCAGGCAGGAAGTATAGGTGGGGCAACCAGACTAAGAGAATTCTGGGAAGAGGAAAGGCAGAGAGTCAGTCACCAGCCAGATGCAGAGGAAGCAAGATGAGAATGCCTCACTGAGAAAAGGTACCAAGCCATGTGACGTGGCTAAACGTAGATAAGAATTATGGGTTAATTTAAATTGTAAGAGCTAGTTAATAATAATCCTGAGCTAATAGGCCAAACAATTTATAATTAATATAAGCCTCTGTGTATTTCTTTGGAACTGAATGGCTGTGGGACCAGGTGGGACAGAAACTTTGGTTTAAAAATGGTGCCCAACATGGGCCTTGAAGCCACAACCCTGAGATTAAGAGTCACATGCAAAATTGATAAAGATTTGATTTGAACAAGAGACAACTCTTAACTAGAAGAGATGATAGTTCAATCAAACAGCATAGCCATTTAATCTAAACTAACCTATAAAACTAACAAATGCTTTTCACTTGATTAGATATAACTTACCAAAGAAGAATCTCCACAAAATTAGGGTTGGAGAAGGGTTTTGTTTCTGTTTTTTTTTTTTTTTTTGGTTTTTTTTGAGAATAAAGGTATCCAGCTAACGAATATGAAAACCATTAGACTAATGAATGTAGGTCAATGAGGAATATTCATGGTAATCCTTTGCTGTCAGGAAACTCCATGAGAGGCCTCTCACAGGCCCCTATACCAGATCTGGCATAGTCACTTCCTCCCATCATAGAGGAAACTCCTTTCCAGAGCAAATAAAGAACCTAATCCCTATTGTAAGAAACCATGCTGCTCTGGATAATAGAACAGTTATAGAAAAGAGAATAAAAAATTCAGGAGAAACCATAAAGTGAGTATTTTGACAAACTTCTATAAATGAACAAAGACCAAAATTAAAAATACAAATAAATGACGTTGGCATTGAAGGTCTGGTAGACATAGGTGTAGATGAGGCAATAATTTCATCAGAATCTTGGCATTCAAATTGGCCTCTTCAGGATGTAAATTTTCAATTTTTAGGGATTGAAACTTTATCTCAGGTAAAGCAGAGAGTGAGATGGGTCGAATATATAGGGCCAGAAGGACAGAGTGGAATATAAGGTGGATGAGAGGAACTTACTCTCTTTCAGTCTGAGGATTTCTTAGAGGTAAGAACTCTCTGGTGGTTATGTAATTTGAATTCAACTCTATGTGTATGTGTGTATGTAACTAGAATTCAGCTCTGTATGTGTTTGTATGTAACTTGAATTCAACTCTATATGTGTGTATGTAACTTGGATTCAACTCTCATTAAAAAAAATAGATCTACTAAGAAAAAAGATGTTTTTAAATAACAACCATATGCCTCTCCTCCATTTTGGCCTATGACCTCACCAACATGTAAGCAGTCACATGATTGACAGTCATCTTTACTAAGGTTAAAGTGTCCATGCCACATGATATAACCACCATCTTCAGATGACCACATGGCATAGAACAACAGTTGTAAAGCTTCTTAGTCCTAATGAGCTCTCTGTTCATCACTGTATCTCTTTTTGCCCTAAGGAAGCAACAGCAAGTCTCCAAAATATTTTAGATTGGTATGAATTTTTTTGATGATAAGAATTTAGGATTATATTTGCTATACCATACTATATGTGTGATTTAACCCTGGTTTAGAATATACTGTATATGATGATGAAATTTTAAGGTTATATCAAAAACTGATTCAAAATGTATGTTCTCTGGGCATGAGGGGCTTTAATCCCAGCATTTGGGAGACAGAAGCAGGTGGCTTTCTGTGAGTTCGAGGCTAGTCTGGTCTATAGAGTAAGTTCCAGTACAACCAGAACTACACAGAGAAACTCTGTCTCAGAAAAAAAAAAAAACAAAAGTATGTCTAACTACTTCCGTCTTTGCTAACTGCTCAACACCAAGCTGCTGGAAAATTTAGATAGGTAACAACAGATGTTTGATTACTCACTTTGATTAAAATATTAACCCCTCTTCACTTAAGAAGGGGGCAGACTGGGGGTTTGACTGTTGCTCAGAGACTGGAACTGGTATTTAATAACAACAATGTCTGTCACTGTACTCTTACTGGAATTGACCTAATGATATTTGTAACTGCTTATAGATGTTGAGAAAAGTTTGACACACCTTGTAAAATGTTTGGGTTTAATGCATATGCTAAATATTTTAGATTTTGATCCCTTTTCACTGCCTTAAAAGAGAAATGTTGTTTTTATACTGCTCATACCGGGATAGTCAGAGACAGCATGGTTAAAGGCAGAGAAGGGTTAGAGCATAGAAGAAACAGAGAGAGCAAGAGAAGGGATGGTTTTCCCGGGTCACCACCCTCTCACCTTCCCTTTTGGGACCCCTTTTAGGATTTTCATTATTGATGGCTTTTGGACCGTGGGCCCTTAATAGGCTCACTAAGTTTCTTCACTAGCAGGTGGATTCTCTGGCATCCAAGCCCATTCAGGTCTATTATCACCAGCTTGATCTGGCTGATCGAGGGCTAGAAGAAGCCCCTTGAGAGTGAGTCCCCTATAGGAGCCACATAAAACCCAGAGATCTGTGTGCCTGTCCATGATAGGCATGGGCACCAGCAAAAGGGGTGCCAGGCAAAGCACTGCTAGGAGAGGACCATGCATTCCGTCTCTGGGTCTCCTGAGGAACATGCCTGATTGCATAGAGGTTGATGTCCAGAAGTATTGATATAAAAACCTAGGCCCTCTCCTCTCCAAAAAGATTTGAAAAGAAATTTCTTCTACCAAGTTGAAAAAAAAATTTCCCCCACCAATTAAACTTGGGAGGATGGTGCCTCTGTCCCCCCCCC
>PVIU01014866.1:0-50331 GCA_004026605.1 Ondatra zibethicus | reverse complement strand
CTGCCTTTGGAAGAAGATCCTTAGGACTCTCTGAGTGTGGCACTGCCTTTGGAAGAAGATCCTTAGGAATCTCTGAGTGTGGTACTGCCTTTGGAAGAAGATCCTTAGGAATCTCTGAGTGTGGCACTGCCTTTGGAAGAAGATCCTTAGGACTCTCTGAGTGTGGTGCTGCCTTTGGAAGGTCCTAGGCCTCACTGCCTTTCTCCTCCACCCACACTCTGACAGGCCCTGAGGAGTCCTGCAGGGAAGAAATCATTTTGAGTCTATCTGGCCAGTGGTTCCCAAACCAACTGGACTGATGGAGCCTCTGTTGACGCCCACCCACAGACACACCCCTATCCTCTCTGCACGGTTATATGTCATACTCTCCCCACATGAGCCAGGGCTGCCAAACCAGCATTTCTTTGTTCATTCTTCTTTATTTTTGTATGTGTGTATACAGTACACATGTGGGAGTCAGTGTGTACATGCATGGCATGCATATGAAGAGCATAGGACAGCCTCGAGTATTGGTCCTTAGGCATCCGCAACCTTTTGTTTGAGGTAGGATCTCTCATTGGCCAAGAACATCACCAGGTAGCTAGACTAATTGGTCATTAGTGAGATTCCAGGCATCCCCATCTCTGTTTCCTATCTTGTCATTACTAGGGTTAGCGATGTGCACCACTGTGCCCAGGTTTTTTCATGGGTTCTGGGGATCTGAACTCAGGTCCTCGTGCATATGAGAAAAGTGCTTTACCAACTGTGCCACCTCCCCAGCTCCTAGGTTGGCATTTCCAGTTCTGGCCTGAGTTTCAGGTCTGTCCACCAGTTGTTTCTAATGGAGTGCTTCGGAATCCATTCTGCAAACTGTCTGGAATCCAAATCAGCATCTTTCTAGCCAGCGCCTCACCTTCTCTGGGGGGGCCCCAACCTGATGAATGGCCGCAAGTGCCCATGCACTCTATGAGCTTCAGCCTTTAGTTCCTCCCCCTTGTAAGTGCTCACACCCCTTTTAGTCTGTCCAGTCTATATGTTCAGCATGTCTTCAACCCCGCCACCTCTCCTGAGACCCGCTGCCCAGCCCTGGTGCAGGCTACCACAAGCTCTCGTGAGCATTTCCTCACTAACTGCTATGCTTGCTCTCTGGTCACCTCAGTCCATCTTCTAGGAAGGAGTAGGACAAGTTTAAACCTAACGATGCCCCCTTGCTCTATGTTCTCTGCATCCATCTCCAAGTTTCTAGCTTTTCTGATGTTCCTATAGCAAGAGTGTTGCTGATGCCCAATACCTAGGATATTTTCGGCCCGTCTCCATCCAACCTTTTGCTTGATTAACTTACACTGCTTCCTTGGGGAAACTGACTTCTCCACACTGAGACCCTGTTGTAGAAGGTCACTTGTGTGTTCCTGGCTGCCCAGACTCCTGAAATAACCACTCAAAAACTGTATTAATTAAATCACTGTTTGGCCTATTAGCTCTAGCTTCTTATTGGCTAGCTCTTACATTTTAATTTAACCCATTTCTATTAATTTATATTTACCACGAGGCTCGTGGCCTACCGGCAAAGTTTTGGTGCATCTGTCTCTGGCAGTGTCTACATGGCATCTCCCTGACTCTGCTTTCTTTTTCCCAGCATTTAGTTTAGTTTTCTCCGCCTAGCTTTGTTCTGCCCTGCTATAGGCTCAAAACAGTTTTTTTTAAAATTCATTAACCAATAAAAGCAACACATATATATATCTTCCTACATCAAGACCCTGGCACAGACTCCGCCCCCTCCCCACGCACACAGTGGCATCCTTCACATTTCTTGTCAACTTCCAGTTGCTCATCTGCTCCTGTGTTACTTAAATGGGTATTTCTTCTTCCCTGCTATATTGCAACTCACTTCACCAGGCAGGGCATGGCCTGTTGGATTCAATATTTGATATGGGATCCACTCTATATAGCCTAAGCTTGCTTGGGGCTTTTTATATGTTCATGACTGTTGGCCTCAGATTTGTGGCTTCAGCTTCCAGAGTACTGGGCAACAGGAGTCAGCTGCCACACTAGCAAAGGCCCCACTTCATCATATAGCCTGTTTCCATTTGTGCTTTCTGGCCACGGTCTAATTCTTTAGTCTCAGGAAATAAGAACATAAATCAACTGTTATGTTAACCTCCTCTTATCTCCCTAAGGGTTAACTGGGCTGGAAAGATGGCCCAGTGGTTAAGAGCATTGGCTGCTCTTCCAGAGGACTGAGGTTCAATTGCCAGCACCCGTGTGGTGGCTCACATCTGTAATTCCAGTTCCATAGGATCAGATGTCCCTTTCTGGCCTCTGAGGATACCAGACAAGCATGTGGGACACATGCATATATACAGGCAAAGGGCTTGTTCACAATGAACAAATAATATTCTCTTTCCTCTAGTTCTTTTCAAACATTGCTTTTCCTCGGGACCCTGTCCCCGGGGCTGTCCTCATTTGCGGCCCCCAGGACTGTGCGGTGACCCAGGGCTTTGCTGCCTCATTGTTTATCAGAACTGTTGATGAGTTTTGCATGGTTGAAGGGTCTGATATGGGCAGTTTGCAGGCTGCTCAGTGCTGCTGTTTGGCACTCTCCCTCAGTGCGTGCACACAGTATCTGTCCCTTAACAGAACTGACGCCCGCACTGTGGTTAAGTTGGGTTCTCTGGTCAACCCCCATCTTTCCCAATCCCAGGCCTGTACACAGGCTGTCCTCTTTGCCCAGGAAGGCCACTCACACCATCCCCTTCCCCTCAGCTCTCTGATGTCCTACTTAGCTTTCAAGTCTTAACTCCCATCTTTATCACTTCTTTAGAGGGAAACCAGCTCTTCCAGTTCCCTTGCAAGTCTCACTCACAGCCCTCCAGCGTTTCCTTCAAGAATCATCGCAATCCAGTTTCCTATTTATGTGTGTTTGTATTAATTTGATGATTATCTCTCTAATAGACCATAAATGCTACAGAGACAGGGTGTCTGCTTTTCCCTAGCCCTGTCCGCACACAAGGAAGGCTTTCTCACTGTGCTGGGGATGGGACACGGGCCTTGCACATGCTAGACAAGCAAGCCCTTTTACGCTGGCAGGCGCTGCACCCCGGGCCACTAGCGTGTTTGCATAGCATGCATGCTTACTAGAAGGAGACGCTGAGAGTGAACCAACTAACAGACAGGGTTACTCTCAGAGTAGGCTTGAGGAAACTTGCTCAGCTTCAAAACAACCCTTGCCCAAGCAAAATTCAAAGAAGAAACACTTTGTGTGTTGAACTTGTCAGTGCCAATTCTCCATTTGGATTGGTGTGTGTGTGTGTGTATACGCGTGCACACGTGCGCACTTCCTTCTGCCTGAGGGTGTCTGGGCTGTGGTTTTATAAAGGCCACCAGTGGTTTCTCCTCTCCCAATTCAGAGGGAGGGTCTGGGGAGAAGGATGGTCTCTGGTCCTTCCACCTCTGCTGCGTGAGAGGCTCCTTCCAGGGAAGCTCAGGATGTAGTCTGCCCATCTCTTGCCGATCCTTATTCTTACGAAACCAGCCTTGCAACTGATGTCAGCATCCCATCTGGCCCTCCCACACCCTTTGTCCACTTTTGATGCACTTCAGATTTGGGGGATACTTTTGCTACTAAATCAACATGGTGGATCCTTTGGGTACTCAGCATTTGGGAGAGGAGGTTCTGGAGCTGCTTGCCCAGGCTGAAGAGAGCCAGAAACCTGACCTATAAACTTTGGAGTTCCTCTGCCTGTGTCATTGTTGTCGGAGTTGTTAGGGTCAGAGCCTGGACCCCAGCAGCCCTCATCAATCATGCTCAGCCACTGATCATCAATAGGCCAATTATTGTTGCAAAGATACCCAAGAGGGCCTGGGTGGGGCATGGATATTGTTCCCTCGCAGTTTGTACTCAAGCCCACTCTCGATCTTAGACACTGGCCTCTGTTGGAGGAGAACAGATGGCCAGCCGAGCAATCCAGCGTTCGCCTGTTGTGGCTCACCTAGAGGCAAAAATGGCGTTCCTTTTCACCCTTTCACCTGGCTGGCATTCCTGAGGTGACCAAGGCCTAATCAGGGCTCTGTCCTCCCTCCGTTGCTCAGGGCTACTTTTGCCCACACCTAGGGGAAGTCTATCTTGGCCTGGGAGTCTGTTGGTGGAAGGACCTCCACTGTACCCCTCCCCAGATGCCTCTGGTTACCACAGACGGAGATTCAGTGGAGCTTGGTGACTTATGGACATGCCTCCTCCCGGGCTTTAATACTTCCAGACCCACAGAACCTGCAGTCCTGGACCAAAGAAGCACAATGTCCCCTCAGCATCACTACGAGCAACAGGAGCACGTTGCTCGGCCTCCACTGACAGCCTTCTGGTGCATTTGCCTCCTGCTCCCTTCCCCACAACAGGGATGACTCGTGTAGACACTCAGGTGAGTCCAGAGTGCCCTCTGAGGCTTGCTAAGATCTTCTTTGGCTTCCTTCTTAGTTCTGCCTCTGCTCTGGGAGTTTGGCCTCCATCATCACTCACCCCCAGTGTCTGCTCTCTGGCAAGCCAGTCCACGGGAGAACCGAAGGGGGAGTGTGGCAGACAAGGCGCTCACTTTCTGAGCCTGAGGAACTGCTGAGGTCAAGGCTGGAAGAAGGAAGGTTAAAATCTTAGGTAGACCTTGAACTTGACGGTCTGCCACTGTCTCGCGTGCCCACAAATCCCCAGAATGGGCCTTAGCTTCACCATGTATCTGGTAAGAGCCACATTTTAAATTTTGAGCAGTGAGGAGGCCAGCGCTGGTAAAGATGTCCTTGGAGAGCAGGTGTGTGTTAATCACTTGGAGCAGGGCAAGCAACACTGTATTCTCCCAGTGGGTTTTTATTGACTGTGGCATCACACTGTAGCATTTGGGCTGGCCACATTTTATTTCCTTCTTCTTAGACAACACTGAAGAAAATGAGTTTTGTTGTGTTCATAGCACTTGAAACCTGCATCCTCATTCCTCCCTGAAGAGCCTTTGTGTCTGGGGTGCCCTTGGCAAACAGCAGCAGAACATTGTTTGCACAGAAAAGTACTGAGATCCTTAAACACCTCCCCTGTAAAGAATAAATAAAAAGATGCACCTTTCTCTGAAAGTAAAGCTGAGAATTTATCACTACTAACACCAGTTTTCCTCTAAGAAGTCACTTCTCACACTTTAAGAACTCTCTTCCTATAGACCCTGTCAGAATGGCAAAATCCAGAATAGTTCTCAAGAGACAAAAAGTCTAAATAAGACAAATATTACATGATTCTATTTGCAAAGATGAAAAAGTTTTGGAGATTGGATACCCAAAACTGCAATTAAACTTTACACTATTGGGGCTGAGAGATGGGTCAGTTAAGAGCACTGGCTGCTCTTCCAGAAGACTGGGGTCCTGTTTCCAGCACCCACATAGCGGCTTACAACCATCTGCAACTTCAGCTCCAGAGGATTTGACACCTTCTTCTGGCCTCCACGTGCATGACATGCACCTCGTATACAGACACACATGCAGGCAAAACGCTCATACATATAAAATAAATAAGAAAATAAAATTTAAACAATCTCTATACTAATAAACTATACTCTTTAAAAAATGACTAAGGGGACTTCATTATATCTTCTGTCACAATAAAGTGGTGGCTTTAAGAATCCAGAACTTAAAGTTACAGCTCAGACACAGGAGAACTGGGGGTGCATGTGTGCTCCCATGTGCATGAGCACACTGATACCCATGTGCAGGAGAAGGTTCCTAGGGTTCTCTTCTGCCTCTAGCAGCCTCCAGAGGTCCTTGAAGCACAAACCAATCTTGTCATTAATCTTGTGATCCTAGGGTTATTTTCACTTGGAGATACCAGAGGAAGTGATGGGGGTGGGGCAGAGGCTGGTGATTGTCCCTGTGAAGTTTCTAAGTTTCCAACTTTCTATGATAAGGGGAAAAAAATAGAAATGTGGCGTGAGCTTCCAAAATGTCAACTCTTATCTCTGTCACTTGCTTAGGTACGGGGCCTCAGGCAAGATACTACATATCAAACTGCCCATTTCTTCATCTAGAAATTGGGGGCAGAACCAGAACCTCTGCTACAGGCATATAGTGAGAACCAAATGTATTATCCGTGTGGACCTGTAGCTGTGTGCCCAGCATGCTACATCAGCATCGTGAATTTCGGGGTTCTTTCTCTCTTTGCATTTTCTCTTTTTCTCTGGTTTGTCAAGACAGCATTTCTCTGTGTATCTCCGGCTGTCCTGGAACTTGCTCTGCAGATCAGGCTGGCTACAGACTCATAGAAATCCACCTGCCTCTGCCTCCTGCGTACTGGGATAAAGACATGCACCACCCCTGCCCAGCTAGTTCAGATGGGGTGGAGTGTGGTGTGTGTACCCAGATGACTTCATATTGTGGGGAAAGAGCAGGGTTTGTAGGTGGTGATGGGCACAGGGGGATGGCAGCTTCTTCTGGGGGTCTATACTGAACCTTCCTGGATTATCAGCTCCATTTGCTTAACTGTGGCAGGCCACCCAGCTGCAGGTGGAATGGCAGTCAGGCAGAGGCTACCCCGCCCTTCCCTTGTTTCCTCTAGGCACGCTGTGTTTTCCTTCTGCTTACCCACGGCTGGGTGGGAGGCTGTGGCACAGGTGTGTGGGAGGTGACAGGCCACACGTGCAGGAAGCTGCAGCCACCTGGGACACATGCCATTTCTGGGACCTGGCGCCTCCCATTCATCCTCTAAGAATCTCTGAAGTCACCCAGACCAATTCCTGAAGGCGGTTTTTAAGCCTGGTTCTTCCAGCTATTAACCCTCCGTTTCCTGACTCACCACACCTAGGTGGTAATAATTAGAGTGGGACTCTGGGAGTTCAGTGCCAGCCTCCTCTGCAGGTCACTCACGGGCTGGCACCGCGTAGGCCCATGGAGAGCAGAGCTCAGAGCCCACAGCCTTCCGGCCCCACTCCGCTCATGCTAGGTCCTTAGCTTCGGGAGGCTTAGGAACCCTGCAAGGTGACAGCTGTCATCCAACAGTCCAAAAACTAGGTACCTACTGAGCACCAACCTCTCTGGTTCTGGGCCCTCTTCCCTTCACTATCTCTACCCTCTTGGCTGTCCTGGGAAGCCGTGTGTTACTTTTCTTGTCAATGTAACAGAGAGAACTCAGGGAAAGAAGTATGCTTGGACTTCCGTTTCAGAGTGTTACAGAGTATCTCCTGTGACAGCGGATGGGAGAGCAGGGTGGCTGTGGCAGCCTGGAGCTTATGATGGGGTCTGCACATCATGGTGGTCAGGAGGCCAAGCAGAAACAGGACTGACCATGCTCACCAACAAAGCCCTGAGTCAGAGGTTCCACACCATCTGGGGACCAAGGGTTCAAACAGATGAGCCTGTGGGGAACATTTTAAGAGCCAACCCATAACAGGTGAGTACAATGACCACTTCCATCTTGTAGGTGCAGCACTCTCAGAGGTGTGGAGGGGGTTGTTTAGGTCCCTGGCCTTCAGGTGACAAAGCTGGGGCTGAAACCCCCACCTGCCAGGTCTACCTCTGTGTCTTCCTGGAGCTTAGGTCTCACAATAAGGACAAAATGGCTGACCCGAGGGAGTGGATTACACTACCCCTCACCCCTGAAGCTAACTGCAAGTGTTAGACATTTAAGGGATCCGTACTCATGTCCTGAAGTAGTTCAAAGACCAAGCACTTCAGTGTGTGGTACAAACACCAGAGAGAGGATGAGAGTACCAAGCTCTGGCTCCCATTTGCTCTTTTGGGAATGTTCTTCAGCCTGGAAAGGGAAGATGGCCATTGCATCCAATATTGGCACAACAATGCCAGGGTAGCTAGGCTGTCGGAGGAAGGCAGGGCAGCAGGCAGCTCTCTCAGCCGCCTTTGTTCAACTCGCACACACCGCAGCAAGCGTGAGGCAGCCCCAAAGAACGGAGTGGGCAGAAATCCCAGTTTGGAAGAGCGAGAGCTCTGTGGATCTTGTGAGCGTAAGGGGTCCTGGGCCTGCTCTCCAGCAAATGCTGCACACTCCTTGGAAGAGCTATGAGGGGCACGCCAGTCATTTCCTCTTCCAGTAGGGTCACAGTTGGCAGGCCTGGGTGACTTGGCACGCCTGCATCTCAGCAAGATGGTGGGCAGTGCCTGACTCTGGAGAGCAGACTGGAAAGGTGTGGGTTAGAGGTGTCTCTACTTACAGCTTGCCAGCAATATGGTCAGCCCGAGGATGCAGACTGATCAGAACTCAACGGAAGTCTTTGGCGGCTTGGAGCAAAGCTCTGCCCCACCTTGTGCTAGCTATTGATGACCAATAACTTGAAGGACAGATGCTGCAGCATTAGGGGGCATGATCAGCAGTTTGTGACAAAGCAGGGTCTAGACAGACGAACATAACAGGCAGGGCAAAATGTAAGTGGAATCTGTGAAAAGTTCTCAATTTTAATTTGACAAATCCTTGTCAGAGTCCGGCTTTAATGATTGTAGCTGGGAACACAAAATGCGTACCCAAGGGTCAAAAACTGTAACACAGGGTTCATGGACCCCCCTTCAGGATGTGAGATCCTTCCTCAGCACCATGTGCCAGCACCCCCCCAACCATGATCTGGCCCCCAGCCACTTGGTGGGTTCTGGAGCGCCCCATCCCCCATCTACTCGCACCTCTACACCCACCTGCACTGTGTTCTGCGTCCTTTTCCTTCAGCTTGCCTGGTGAACTCCGGTTCCTCAAGATGATCCAGTTTAGCAGCCCCACCTTGGTGGAGCCACTTATTCCGTGGGCTACACCCGCTTGGTCTCCCCTGTAGCACTGAGCACATTTTGTTACAAAGCCTAGAGTCCCTCCTGTAGAGCAGGGCCCTGGAGTCCCTCCTGTAGAGTAAAGCAGGGCTCTCTCCTCTCTCCTGCACTGAGCAAGTGTCTGCCACTCTCTGCAGAAAGGGTCAGGTGCTCTACGGATTAATTCTGACCTTGGCTGTTCTGGACACAAATGGTGGGCAAATCCATTCCCTAATCCGATCATCCAGGGAAGGGTAGGGCAGGCAACTCAGACGTGGTCTTCAGTTCTAGGCTCTTAAGGTCAAAGGGCAGTGTGATCCTGAAAGAGTGAGAAAGGGAACCAATGTCAGCAAAGACACTGAGCTGAGCACGGAGACTCACACCAGTAATCCCAGCACTCTGGAGGCTGAGGCAGGGGGCAACATGCGTTTGAGGCCAATTTGAGCTACAGTGAGTTCTAGGGCAGCCTGGGTTACAGGAAGGAAGAAAGGGAGGGAGGGAGGAGGAAGGGAGGGATAAAGGGAGGGAGGGAGGCAGGTACGGAAGGAGAAAGGAAGGAAGGAAGGAAGGAAGGAAGGAAGGAAGGAAGGAAGGAAGGAAGGAAGGAAGGAAGGAGCTAAATAGGAAAGGAGAGCCCAGGCGAGGTTGTGAGGGACCAGGCGCTTTAGGAGGGTCATGAAGCCATTGCCATGCACCTATTGGCCGTCAGTGCCTAGAAGGCATATCCCATGGATGGCCCAGCTAGACTTGGACTTCTGCACTGTACTTCCGCTGTGCTGCTTTGTAGGACTGTCCTCGGCTTCCTCAGATGCCTCCTTACCTGTGAGATGTAGAAACAGTGCAACCGTCTCATTGAGAGATCAAGTGTGCCACCGCTTAGATGTGTCTAATGCCAAGTCTGTCAGACTCAGCAAATGCTTGTTTAAAACATCTGAGTGTGTGCTGTCCCCAGAGCCTGCAGAAGAGCTCTCTCTACACTCAGATTCCTTGTGTGAGCCATGTGCCAGCTTCCGGGGTGTGCTTCCACGCATCCCTGCCCAAGCACCATCTTCTCAAAGACCCAGAAGTTACGTGATGAGGTACAATCTGATGTCCTGACATCCACAGTGTGTGTTGTAGAAGATGTGCTGTTACATCAGGGTAACCAGCACACCCTTCCCAAACTCACCATGATTTTCTGTGAGGGAACCTTGGTGATTTATTTTCCAATTGTGAAAGACACATTATTCCACCTTGGCTTGATTTAGTGTTCTTTTTTTTTTTAAAAAAAATTTATTTATTTATTTATTTTGAGACAGGGTTTCACTGTGTGGCCCAGGCTGGCCCTAAATTCACCACATACCCTAGGTAAGCCTTGAACTCTTAGGTTTTGCCTGAGCCTCCTATACACACAACCACTGTAAGTGGAGACTGCTCATTCGTTCCTGGTCACCCAGACCCAAATAATCACACAGAAACTATATTAATTACAACACTGCTTGGCCTATTAGCTCAGGCTTCTTATTAACCGACTCATATCTTATATTAATCTATTTCTACTAAACAATGTATCACCATGAGGTTGTGGCTTACGGGAAAGGTTCCTGCATCTGTCTCCTTCAGCAGCTACATGGCATCTCTCTGACTCTGCTACTCTCTCTATATATCTCTGTTCAGATTTGCTGCCTAGCTTTATTCTGCCCTGCCATAGGCTGAAGCAACTTCTTTATTAACCAATGGTAATAAAACATATTCATAGCATGCAGAGGGAATCCAATATCAGCTCACCCCTGCATTTTCAAGAATCAGCCTACTGGGAAAGTTGTGGGGCCTGAGGTAGGGGTACATCGGTTCTCCATACATGATAGTTATAAATCTAACACCTGCTAACTCTGTTCCATCCTCACAGTTTGACACCTCTGCAGCATTGGAAGGCTGTTCACATAGAAAACCAGCCTCCTGGACACAGTGCAAGGCAGGGGAGCCAGAGCCCACCCAGGTGTACAGACACACAGCTGACCATGCGGGGTTTCCCGGACAGGTGTGTGGCAGCCGTCCCTTAGGAGTGTGAGCTGCCGCCTCCTTTCCCTCCCTTGTACATGGTTGCCCAGGCCTAAGGATAGGTCACCGTAAGAAAGGTCCATGCTCACAAGAGCAGAGCAGGGAGGGGGTCAGCCAGCCCCTAAGGGTCTTGGACACGCAGAGCAGAGTGTACATGTGTATAGGGGAGGGCTCCGTTCTTGGTTCTTGGAATCCTGTCGATTATAGGTGGGGCTTAGAGAGGGCTCCTGAGCCTGGACCCACTAGTGTCCGTTCTAGTTCCGTGCACTTTGGTGGACCACATGCCTCAATGCTGGACGCTGTCTAGCCTGCCCACCCGCATGAGGGCTCCAAGTGGAGCCCTGTACTGGCCGTCTGCAGCATCCTCAGAGAGGATACAGATCCACCTACGCTACTTTACAGAGACAAGGCTTCACCGTCTACAGAGTACATTCCAGGCTAGCCAAGGCCACATAGTAAGAATTTGTCTCAAACAAAAACAAAGCAAAGGAGAGGTTGAGGCAGAAGGGTTTTGAGTTCTAGCAAGTGTGGGCTACATTGGAAGGTGCTGTAAAAATGAGAGAAAGAGAGAGAGAGAGAGAGAGAGAGAGGAGGAGGAGGAGGAAGAAGAAGAAGAAGAAGAGAAAGAAGAAGGAGGAGGAGGAGAGAGAGAGAAAGAGGAAGAGAGGGAGGGAGGGAAGGGGGAAGAGAGAGAGAGAGAGAGAGAGAGAGAGAGAGAGAGAGAGAGATATTCTTAGGCTTAACTGACCTCAGGCCCATCCTTAGCTTTCCCAGCTCTTAATGGCAAAGATTAGACCCTGAAAGCTGTGCTTCCCAGGATGCCTGGCCAGGGGTATTGGTACAGCTAAGGGGACATTTTGACAAGTGTTTGTGGGAGAAGGCAGGAGGAAGCACCCCACCCATCCCCCTTTTGCATGCATGCCCTTTGACCTGCATGTCTCCCTTGTTGCTCCTCTGTAGCTAGTTTCCTTCTGGTGACCACGGGAGCCTGGACTTGGCAAGCTCCTGCTCCAGCCTTGTCCCTCCCTCAGGCAGTGGTGGTGGCGTCAAGCTCTTGCTGATCTCTGGCTGCCAGCTGTCCCTGGTTGAGACATCATGGGTTTTTTTTGTTTGTTTGTTTTTGTTTTTTATCTGCTGTGTACTCATTTGCTTCTTTCTCACTTCCAGGATTTTATACATCATCAATTTGAGTATTCAGATCAGATTAGACTAGAACAGGTGTGGTCAAACACACCTTTCATGCCAGTATTTGAGAGCAGAGGCAGGTGGATCTCTCTGATTTGGAGGCCAGCCTGGTCTACATAGCGAGTTCCAGAATAGCTAGGGCTATATAGTGATACCCTGCCTCAAAGTAAACAAATAAACAAACAAATAAACATTACCGTATCTAACAGCCATTTATGTGGGGACACAGCTGGGTTTCAGAGAGGCAAAGTTATTTTCTGCTGTCGCCAGAGCAAAGGGGATGGGACATCATTTACATGGCTTACAGCCTTCTGGAGATATTGCTTGACCACAATTTGTGGAGGCAGCGGACAAAGCTGGAGGAATGTGGGTGGCTCCTGCCCCCTGACCCCCAGTCCCTCCAACAGCCGCCTCGTATCAGGGATCCGTGAGCAAGTGGGAATTTTAAAATTCTCACTTCAAATACTTCCAGAAACACTGACTAGTAAGATTTTTCACTGAGTCCACCCTAGACTGTCACTCAGACTGCTGGGACTAAACTTAAATGGTCAGGCACAATAGAAAGCACGGCGAGACAATAAACCAGGCTGAAAGAAAACGCCTGCCACAATCAGCGAGTAATATTCAGACTTAATACAGTTTCCCCTTGCTCTCCACCTTTCTGCCCAACCCCTTTTGGACTGTGGCTCCCCAGGAGCGTTCTGCCATCACAAGCTAGATTGGATCGATTTATTACCAAGGCAAAGAAAGCTATCTTGTCCCTATTCTGGGAAGGGGACACTGGGAGGGATGCAATAGAGGGAAGGGAGGAGGAGTTGGGCTCCTGGGGTTAGGCTCCACAATTTAAATTTTTTTTTAAATTTTTCTTTTGAAAATCACTCAAAGAAATCGCTCCACACTTATGTACACTCAGATGGAGACTTCCAGATGTGGTCTGGTTGATCATGCTCTTCCTTAGGAATACTTGAAGGTGTGCCACAAACCAGCCATGCCCTGCCATCAAAAGTGCACCACAAGGCCTGCCAGCGTGCCATATGTTCCCTTCCCTTGGCTTCCAGCCTCCCCCAGCTGGACCTCTCCCTGACCCTCGGCACACACTGTTCTTCTCCAGACCAGGAGGCCTAAGCCTTCTTTTCCGCACAGAGCACACTCTTGTCTCACCTTAAACACTGTCAGTGAGAAGATAATTAGAGCAGCACTGGAAATCAGGACGGAAGTTCCTCAGCAACCTCTAACAGAAGTGCCGCGTGACCCAGCTGGGCTGCTGAGAACTCAAAATCAGCAGGAGAACTGTGCACACCCAGGCTGGCCACGGCAGCACTCTCAATGGCCAGGATACACAGCCCGCCTAGATGTGCGTCAACAGGTGATTGGATTAAAAACTGTGATACAATGGAGCTTTAGTCAGCCCTAAAGAAGAAGAAAGTTACGTCATTGGCAAGAAAATGGATGGAACTGGAGGTCATCATGCTAAATGAACTAAATCCGGCTCAGAAAGATAAATGTTTGTTTTCTCATATGTAGAATCCAGGATTTTATAAAAGAGATGAAAAGGCAGAAGGGTGACCATTTGGGGAAAGGAATGAGACTGGTTTGGGGGGAGCCAAAGAGAAAAATGAGGAGTATACACGTTGTATACATTGTTCCAGGAAGGGAATCCACAGGGGTCAAAATGTGCCACACAGATACGGCAGTGCATGCGCTATGCCTACCCTGCCACTGGTCACTGTCTTCTGCCTTTCGTCATTCCTTGAACTAAGCCAAGGGCAGAAAACGCCTCCAAGTAAAGTAGTCAGCTCATTCATGTCACCTTCCAAGCCTGGGGTGTGGGGGAGGAGTGGAAGAGCGGGTGCTGGATCTTCTGTCCCCCCTCCCGCCACCATCTGTTCTCTGGTGGAGAGCGCTTATCAAACAGAACATAAGAAGGGCCGGCGTGTCTCGCTGTGTGCCTCGCCAAGACAATAGCAGTCCTCTAGAAGTCTTGTTGCGCTGCAGCTCCAACCCGCAAGCCCACCTTGCCAAATGTGACCATCGTGGTCCATACTCACCCCCTAGCCAGGCAGGGGCTGATAGGATGCAGCTCCATCCCGCAGACAAGCGTCTCTATCAATTCTAGTAACTCACCAATGTTGGCAGTGGTTTTTCAGAGCGGCAGACATTTAATAGACTTGGTCGGAGGGTGAAGAGGAGGGGGGAGTTTCTTGGCACTGTCCCTGAGTTAGCTCGGGAAAGTTGTCTCAGCTAAATTATCACCAAACTAAACAGGAAAGTTCAAATGCCACTTGCCAGTTTCGGTTTGGTTTCTGCCAAGATCAGGGCCATTTGATTCTAGGTCCCCCCATCCTGCAAGTCTATGGTCAGGTCCCAGAGGGCAGCTAATGCTTTCAAGTCTTACACAGAGTTCAGTTCTTTTCTGTTCATTTTCCTGAGAGTTCCAAGCAATAAAACCACTAGCCTGCCTCTTTGATAACTTTTCTGCTACCTCTACAATGTAGGCGATTGCTTATTTTCTTTTTTAATCCCCTTATTTCAGGTGGTATTTGCTTTGTTTTAATTTTTTTTTCTTTCTGATGTTTTGGTTTGTTTTTGAGACAGGGTCTTCCTGTGTGGACCAGGCTGATCTTGGGCTCATGCTCCTCCCGCCACCACTTCTGCAGTGCTGGGTTTGTGTGTTTGTCCCACCATGACTGGCATAGCTAATCTTTGTTACAGTGTCACTGGCCTCAAGGAAGTTGCGTGGTTTGGCAGACTGCAGCTAAGAAAGAAAGGGCTCCATTTGCTGGGAAGCCAGCCCCTCCTCTACCATCCTTTCCCGCCCACCCCTGCCCTGGCTCACCATGTTCTAACCTAAGCCTGGAAACCATGTGGGAAAGTCCAGCAACTTCAAATGAAGGGCAAACTGTGCTCTTTTCTCCACTCGCGAAGTCCTTTTAAAGCCAAATTTCCAAACATCTGAAGACAGCGTCTGTTTCATGTCTTGGGAAGATCATTGAATTAACTTCCTTCGTGAGGTCTTTTCCTCTCCACACCCGGCCAATTAGCTGCCAATTAATACAACCCAGTAACCACCTTGCAGGCTTTTAATTTTGAATGTCAAGGTAACATTTGTTTTTCCTCGTGCACCTCCACCCACGAGTTCCTGAGATTTCATGGCCCACTCCTTCTGTCGCTCAGTGGCAGGGAAGCACATGTGTGTGACTCTGACAGTCATGTGTTAAACTACCTGGCCAACAAGGGCAGGTGCTGGGCTTAAGGCACTTCAAGCTGCTGCGTAGGATCACAGTTCTGAGCCGACAATCAGCCCCTGAAGAGATCTAGTGACTCAAAAAACAAAACCCTGTTGCTCAGGAAGCTCGGAGTTCTTTAACCCTCACCAGCTCATTCTGAGCCTCACCCCTGAAGATGGTAGGCGGGGTGAGCCACCTGCACAGCACACCTGTGTCTCTGTCCGCTTGTGTCCTGGTGACCAGCTCACCTCAGATGGATGGAGGCGACACTAAGATGGACTTCTAACCTAGTGCCAGAAGCCTGGACACCCTTTCTTGTTCCTGCATCAGCCGTGGGACCCTGGATAAGTTACTTCACCTTCTGTCACTGCCGTCGAGTGGCAATGACGGTGCTTAGTCACAGGATGCTGACTTCAGGTGGGATACATGAAGTGTTTAGTGTTCTGTGTCAGTCTCCTTCCTTGCCTGTAAAATGGGAATAAAATAATATAAGCTCGCCCATTACCAGCCCAGCATAGTCTGGGTCTGTGGGAGGCTGTCTGAAGGGGACCTGAATTTTTCCAGTAATGTCTTATTTGTCTGGGTATGGTGGCACATGCCTGTCATCCCAACATGTGGGAGGCAGAATGTGGGGGAGGTGAATCTGAGACCAGCAAGATCTACAAAGTGAATTTAAGGTTAGCTTGGGATACTTAATGAAACTCGGCCTCAAAACAAAACAATAACTAAAACTAACTAAGGAAAGTCTGATTTGGCCAGTTGTGGTGGCTCAGACCTTTAAAGCCAGCGCTCTAGAGGCAGAGGTGGGTGGATCTCCATAAGTCTGAAGTCAACCTGGCCTACATAGTGAGTTTCAAGTCAGCCAGGGGTACACAGTAAGAGTCTGTCTAAGGACACACACACACACACACGCTTCTATCTGGTTTGAAGAGAAATAGATAATATCTTCACATTTACTATCTTAAGGTCTGGCATCTTCAAAAGGCTGTTTACCCACAAATAACAAAATGCTGACACAGTTATGTGACCCTGGGCCTGTCCTTGACAAACTAGTCACACACTTAGAGAAATATTCTATTCCTAGTGTGGCCTATTCAAGGATCTGGTGGTCCAAGTTGCTGTGATCATTTAAATGACAGTTTCAAAATTGAGTTGGAAATCTAGAGCTGTTCTGGGTCTGTGCATTCAGTCATCACGAAGGGTTTTTACTCGACAGTAGCTTTAAAATGTTTAAGCTGGGTGGTGGTGGCCTTTAATCCCAGCTCTTGGAAGGAAGAGGCAGGTGGGTCTCTGTGAGTTCGAGGACAGCTTGGGTTACACAGTGAGGCCATGTCTCAAAGAAACCAAACAACAACAACCACAAAAACAACAACAAGAAGAAAATCAACTTTTAATACTCAAGGGCAGGATGACAAATCTGACAGCCATAAAAAATGTACAATTAGAAGAGATAGTAAATCTCAATTTCAAAATTCTTGGCAAGCATTTGAAACTGGTAGTTTGGGAACTATTAAAAGATTTTGAAATTAAAATTTCCTATATTAAACTCTAAATGTTACAATATCAACATTAAATTTTTTTTTGGTCCTTACTTATAAAATCAGCTACACTAAAAAAAAAAAAAAAAAAAAAAAAGAATAGCCTTTAGATTGCTGGCCTTTTTTTTATGTCTTCTGGGTTCATATGTGTTTTATTCTGCACATTTTCAAAGATACCAAACAAAAGCTCTTGCTGCCCGGTCCTTGGGGCCCTCAGCACACAGACACAAAACAGAGAGGAAAAATGCACATCCTTGTGTATTTTCAGCACGCTGGCTGAAGCGATCAGAGTCCCCCCCCCCACCCCGTTTCTATCAATCAGCAGGGCAGCACTGGCCGCGCTCAGCACCCAGTCACAGTTAAACACTCATCAACTAGAAATGTGCGCAGATTTGTAAGCAACACCCATAGAAAGCTAACATCAAACACCATGTTTAATGGCGGAAGATGGAAAGCATGCTCTCTAAACCCAAGAGCCGAGCCAGGATGCCCGCCTTCCTTCTCAGCAGTGTTCTGGAGGCCCTAGCCATTGAAATCAGGCAAGAACCAAAAGGAAAAGGTGGTTTGATTGAGTAGCAACAAATAAAACTGCCCCTATTTACAGATGCTAAGGTTGTTTACATGTAAAATCTCAGGCTAGGGCTCTTTTAATGAAAGACTGCTCCTCTCCAGAACCACAGATACAGGCAGTCTCAAGAACTCTATGAAATAAGCAATAAAACCAATGATTTAGTAAGGTCTAGAAAATATGGCTATTATAAGAAAGTCATTACATCCTTATACAAATCGCCATACTAAACCATTAAAAATGAAGTTTCAAAAGATAATTCCACTTACAATGATACAAAAATCATTAAATAGTAGAAATCAACCAGACACGATAGCTCATGCCTTTAATCCCACCTAGCACTTAGGAAGCAGAGGCAGGTGGATCTCTGGGAGTTTGAGGCCAGCCTGGTCTACAGAACAGCCAGAGCTATATAATAGAAAGACTCTGTCTCAGAAAAAAAAGTAGAAATAAATCTAATGAAAAATGGCCAAGTCTTTCCCACTGAGACTATAGGTTATTGCTGAGAGAATAAAATATTACACAGATAGAAAGCCATGCTGTATTCCTTGATTGGAGACTTAGTATTATTAAAATGATAATTTTTTTCAGAATTCATCTTAGATTCATTGTATTGTCAATTAAAATCCCAAGACAATCTTTTGTAAAACTGATTCTGAAATATATAATATGAGCTAATGTGCAAAAGATCAAACTTGGAAAGAAAGAAAGATCTGCCCCACCTCAAGACTTTCTCATAAAGCTACAGCACTCAGGAAAGTTGTATCGGCAGCAGACTGAGACATATGGCCAACGGAGTCAGACGGACTTCTGACATACTCGGATGGCCAATCTTCATTGTCAGCCAGCTTTGATTTAGAATCACCGGTGTCTCTAGAAAGGTTGAATTTAGGAGGGAGGACCCACTCTAAATGTGAACAGCACTGGCTCAAGGGCTGGGGACCGCACATGGAACCAAAGGGAAGCCAGCTGGTCAGCCTGTTTCCTGGCTGTGGACCAGCTGCCTCCCACTCCCATGGCCAGCCATCCCCGCCTTGACGGCTCATACCCCCTCAGACCGTATGCTAAAATCAAATAGCTCTTTTCTGCTTTCATGGCTTTGGTCAGTTACTTTATTGCAGCAAGAAACATAAGGAATGTGTCACACCTCAAGCACAGGTGTATCATTTTGTTTGTTTGGTTTTTAAATAAAGGTACCAAAGTAATCCAGTAGAGGAAAAGAAACTTCAACAAAACAATTGGAACTAGCAAGGAGAAAATGAACGTTCATGCTTCTTTCCCATCAACTCAAAGGACTAGGGGTGTAGCTCAGCGGTGGAGCACTTGCCTAGTTTGGGCAAAGCCCTAGGTTCAACACAGTCCCACGTGCACGTGCACGCACACCCATACAACTAAGTGTAAAACAAAACTAGAACACATAGGAGAAATGTCATGACCTTAGAATAGACAAAAAACATTCTTAGATATGTCACATAAGTGACCAAATGGCTCCACCAAAATTTTAAATGGTTTTGCTTCAGATTCCTGCAGGAGAGTCCGCTGACCATACGCACACAGCCATCATGGGGCTTTGTTGTTATTGCTGCCTCATTGTGTGCTAGGGACAGAACCCAGGGTCTGCAGTGTGCCAGGCAAGCGCACTACCACTGAGCCACATCCCAGTCACACTTCAGAGATGGCTGCTTTGTTTGAGACAGGATCCTTCTTTTTTAATTAATTAACTAATTAGTTAATTAATTTTTTACATACCTTCTATCACAAGCTCCAGGCTGGCCTCAAACTCATCATATACTTGAAAACAACTTGTACTTCTGATCCACCTACTTCTACCTCCAGAGTGCTGGGTTTTACTGCCCCAGTTTTTTTTTTGGGGGGGTTGTTTGTTTGTTCAAGACACTGTCTCACTATGTAGTTCTGCCTGTTATGGGCGGCCTCAAACTCACATGAGCCACCTGCCTCTTCCTCCCAATTGCTGGGATTAAATGCGTGTGCCACCTCTTCCAGAGTCACACATAGGTTTCCATGATGCCAACAGGGGTTGTACCTGTAGTCAGCCGTTAGTGACTTTGCACAAACTTGTTTTTCTAACAAAACGAACACTACTGTGGAACCAACCCATTTCTAGAAACCAAACATATTCAGCTCCCTGAACCCCTATCCTATACTTCCTTTTCACACTGACTTTGTGTGGGTATGTGCACTCATGAACAGTGCTGCGGATAAAAATCCAGGCTGTGTCCATTCTAGGCAGAGGCTTTGTCACTGGATTATGCCCCTAGTCCCTTTAATGGTGGAAAGTAACAGACCAGATGGAGTTGTAGTTACTGGACTGAAGGATAGAACAGGAACCCCAAACAGTTCCTCTGTGTTTCACAACTTCTTTTGGTTTCCTGGTTTCTGGTCAAATAAACCGTGGGGATCCTCCATTCCTCTGCCCCCGTTGCTTACAGTAGCATCTCCTTCCCAATGTTGTGGGGTGTGGAGGTGGTGGAGGGTTGACCAAGCCAGCCCAGGAGGTGTATGGGCCTCCCAGACAGTCCAGGCCAAACCTGTCTGGACCTCTTCCCTACGGCCTGACTGGCCCAGGTGTCCACCCCCTTCTGAGGAGAGGGTGTGGTTCTCTGCTCATTAAGGAATTTCCACTCTGGAGGGATGACAAAAGTCAGTCTTTGGGAGTGTCCTTAGCTAATCAAAGGAATCTCCTCATTAGTGGGAGGGAAGCTGAGGACCTTTGTCAGTCAGCAGGCCCTGAGTCAGTCAGGGAAAAAAGCCAAGCTCGCACGACCCACCTCGGAGGCCTGAACCTGGGTAGACAGGTGCCCGGAGCCACCTCAGAGATGAAATCTGGACAGGCCGGAACCGCGAGTCTTAACAATGGCTTTCCTTGGGCTTCTGTCTGCCCGCCCACGCTCCAGCCCAGGGAGGGTGTGTGTGGGCACTGTCCTTAGGGACACTTCCCTGAGATGTCTCACGCTATCCGGAGTGTGCAGCGGAGATTCTCACTGCGGCAATCGCTGCACCTGAAGGGAGAACCCCGTGCCTCATCCGCCCTCCAGATGCTCTTCTGTTGGGCCACACTCTTGGGCGCATTCTCAGGGGGCCAAGGATGGACCTGGAAGAGGAACCTGTCCCTTTGGTTGGCTGGCATCTTCCAGGCATCCAAATGTGGAACATACCACACCACCTCCAGGGACCAGAGCACAACTCAGCATGCTCGGCGTCCCATCTGCTTGACTCCGGGAATTCTCCCGTTTCTTTGATACTTAATCCCAGGTCCTTCTTGTCTTTCCTTTTTTGAGACAATGTATCCTTATGTAGCCCTAGGTGTTCTGGAACTCATTAAGTAGACCAGGCTGGCCTCAAATTCACAGAGATCCTTCAGCCTCTGACTCCCAGGTGCTAGCATCAAAGGCTTGCGCCACCACTCCCAGCTATTGTTCCCTTTTTGTAGACAAGGAACTGATAGGCGGTGATGTCAGGTGACCCGTGATTAGGTTATCAGCCCACATCTTGTATCCTGTGCCGTCTCTTCTGGATAGGTCTGTGCAGGCCTGAGGTTTCTGCAATGATCAGCCAAGAATAAAGTTAGACCAGCGTTCTTGAACCATGTCTATGGCCAGCAAGAGCAAAGCCCTGCCTACTGACCAAGCGGGGGGGGGGGTACATCAGGCCATCACCACAGTGTGGTGACCTGCTGGACCTCCCACCCCCACTCCACCAGAGTCCAAGTACTATGACCTCTACATTCACACGGTGGCAGAAATAAGCACATCTCCATACCCAACACATAAACAAATCAATATAATCTAAAAAGCTGATCTGTGCATTGACACTGATTTTTCTTTTCTCTTTTTAAGACAGGGTTTTTCTGGGTGGTCTTGGCTGTCTCAGAACTCTCTGTGTAGACCACGCTGGCCTCAAACTCACAGAGATCCACCTGCCTCTGCCTCTCGAGTGCTGGGATTAAAGGTGTGTGCCACCAAGTTCAGCGAGTTGACACTAATTTGAAGCCAGCCTGGGCTACATAGTAAGACCTTGCCTTTAAAAAAGGAGATTTGTTGCTCTAACTATGTTGTCCCATTTAAAGTCCTGATACATATACATCCCAGATTGGATTTAACAGCTATTATGGAGTAAATAACACCCCTTCCCCAGCCCCTAAGCACCCTGACTTTTCTTTCAAAAGTTAAACCGAGTGCTAAGAATGAGATGAAGAAAGGAAAGAGAATAAGGGAGGAAGAAAGAAATGGAGAAAGGACAGTTGTTGGTTACCACAGGGCACTGAAGGGTGTTGTGACAGAACGAAGGCTCCCTACTGCCCTCTGGGTGGCTGCTGTCCAGGGATTTGTATCCCGAGGTTACAGAGGGCCTGAGTGGTCCTGGATCAGAAGGAAGGGCTTTAATGGCTTGTGTAAAGACTTTGTTCAGCCCTTGCCTAACCTCACATGGGTTTATAGAGTTCAATTAGTATCTGTTGTCATTAGTTTCTTATCAACCACAGTCAAGGGAAGAGGGAACCTCAAATGAGAAAAAGACTCCATCAACTTGTGCTATAAGTTAGTCTGCAGGGTATTTTCTTGATTGATGATTTTTGTGGGAGGATTCAGCCCACCGTGGGTGTAATGGTCTGTCCTGTCTCTTTAAGAGACAAGCCACCCCCCCTCCACCCCTTTTCAGTCTTTCCCCCAATCTGCCTCGCACCACTCTCCCCACTTCTCCCCTTCCCCCTTCTGTTTCTCTCTCTCTCTCTCCTCTTCTCTCTTCTCCCCTTCCCTTCCATGACCTACTAAATAAATATCCAACCTCACCCTGCATGGAGTGCCTATCCATGTCTCTGTCTCTCATCCGCTCTGTGGCTGCCTGGGACCAGCTGCCTTCGGAGACCTGTGGGGGTGGTCTCATGGCGTGCCTATCTGTCTGTCTCTCCTTGTGGCTTGCTACAGCCACTCGGGGAACTGCGCCAGTCCCTGCCTAGGACTGACTGCTCTCGAGACACATGGCCTACTGCCTGCCGCTGCGGGGGATTTGTAGCATTTTAATTAATCCATTACAGTGGGCTCTGCCACCCCTGGGCAGTAGTCCTCCACGAGTAGCGAACCAGTAAGCAGTGTTCCTTCAGGGTCTTTGCTTTCCGGGTTCCCTCCCTGATGGGCTAGAAACCAAAGGCAGAAATAAACCCTTTTCTTCCCAGCTGTTTTTGGTCATGGTGTTTATCACAGCACTAGGGAGCAAACTAAGAGAGCATGTAAGCATCCGGTTCATGGTTTAGAAGGGGGGTTTGTCCTGCAAAGGAGGTACCATAAGCAGGTCCATCTGTACCGTGAAGAGTCCCCCAACATTCCTTGCCTTTCCCTCTGGTCAGCTGCCCTGTAGCTTTACCCTTCCCTCTCTGCTGCCCTTTCCTTCCAGTTTACAGGCTAGCAGCAGCCACTGGGTCCCGAGGGCTCAGGGGGTCAGGTGGTGATGGCCACATTCTGGGGCTCCCCAGGGAGTGGAGATTCCATCTCACTGGAGCTGGACAGGACCCAGGAGGGTTTCTGTTTCAGCACTTCTGTGAAAGATAAGGAAACGAAACCAGAGACAGTGGCCATGCCCTTCCTCATGGCACACTGGGGGTCAGTGGCAGACCCAAAGCTTACTCCTGGGACCCTCTGTTCTGTTCTTTTCTCTTCTTTGTCTGTCTGCTTGTTTTAGAGACAGGGTCTCACTGTATATCCCTGGCTGTCCTGGAACTTGCTCTGTGGATCAGACTGGCCTCGATCTCACAGAGATCCACCTGCTTCTGCCTCCTGAATGCTGGGATTGCAAGTGTTTGTCACCATGCCTGCCTCTGGGATTCTCCTAGAAGAGTTTTCTTTCTCCCATCTTTCCTCTCATACACAAAGAGAAAATGTGTCCAAGTGTGTGGAGGCTCAGGAGTCCCCTTGGTAGAGAGCGAGGCACTGGGGAAAAGACGGGGGTGCCACTTGGGAAGATGGAGTCTCACTGTCATGTGATGGAGGACACGGTGGCAGGGAGAAAAGGCGGGAGCCCCTTGGACTCACCCAAGGCCATCTTGTCAGCATCCAAACGAAGGCTGGAGGTTGTGTTTGTTTTTATTTGTAATTTTTAATTTTTTTGAGAAAGTCTCAGTATGTAGGTTTTGCCCGTGTTGAAAACTAGTTCCTGAGAGCAGGTTTTTGCCAACACACCTGGTTTCCAAAGTATTCTTGTCTAAGGACACACTGGGAAGACTTTCAACAGAGAGTTCACTTTTATCCCCCATCTATTTTTAACCCATCAAAATGGTAATTCCAAAAGATCCCTGGTGGGGAGGGGAGGGCATGTGTGCAGACGGGGAGAAGGGGGGCAGATGAGTCACCACAGAAACCCTGAGGGGTGGGGGCAGGGCTATGATCTGGGACAAGAAAGGCTGGGCCGCCATTAGTCATAGGATGTGTCAATCATGTTGCTTCGTCAGGTAGCTTGAACCTAGAAGTACCTTTCCCACCGAGAGCAGAAACCGAGGCCTTAGGACATACTGAATTTAGAGGAAAATTATTTGGCCTGAAATTAAAAGCATCATGTACTAAAAAGAACATTGTCGGGCAAGGTGGTGCACACCTTTAATCCCAGCACTCAGGAGGTGGAGGCAGGCAGATCTCGGTGAGTTGGAGGCTGGCCAGTTGGTGTACAGAGTGAGTTCCAGGACAGCCAGGGCTACACAGTGAGACCCTGTCTCATACAACAGCAACGATAAAGGCGACATTACTGCCAGCATCAGGTGGAGCCAGACCCAGACGTTAATCCCACCAGGTGGAAATGAGACCACCATCACAGTTTTGAACCACATTTGAAGCAAACTTTACTAAATATTGGCCAGGATGATGGACACTGCCCAGGTCCATACCCAGGATTCCCAGAGAATGGCCATGAGTTCACTAGTCCAGTGGTTATAAAGGCTATGTACTTCCATCCTGGAGAAAGCACACATCCCGATGCACTTCCTCCCTAGTCAGGTGGTGGTGGCTGTCCTCAATCTCTATGGGATGTTTTAAATCAAGAACATCTCAACCTTGGATATGGGTTTCTATGACTACGGATGACTTTTGACTCAGTTCCAGCCCATTTGTGATATAAACAAAGGCAGAATCTGGCTTATCAAAGACAGTTTGGTTGTATTAGCTGTGTGTTATTATAACAAATAGCTGAGATGATTCGGCTTATGAAGCAAAAAAGGTTCATTTTTGGCTCACAGCTTTGGAGGTTCCCATGCATGATTGATCAGCCCTGATTCTGTGGGCCTGTGTTGAGGACAGTTCATGGTCAAGGGATGGAGAGACAGAGCCCACCATCCCCTGTAAGGCATAGCCCCAACGATCTGCCCTTCTAAAGGTTGTGCCGGTCGCTCCATTAGTGCTGCCCGGGGACCAGGTCTTTAACAGCCATGTTCCTTTGGAGAAACTTTCAGGTCTACAGGAGGTACTGATACAGAAATGCATCTTCAAGGAAGTGCCTTGTCATCTAGGTGATCAGCCCAGGGAGACCGAGTCACCCTCACGGGACAGAAACTGGAAGACAACCACACCCTCAGGCACAGGCTTCAGAGGCATCTGGAGAAGCTGATGTGTGATTCATATGCCTTCATCTATGGCTCTCATCTTAAATCGTGATTTCATTTCCACTAAACAGCTCAACAGTGTTTCGGGTCTGTGACTTTGTGGCATGCAGGGGCAGTTAAGGATTGGGAAAGAAAGGCGTTCTCTGTTTCCTCTTGAAACCTTAGCTTGCATGCAGCTAGACACCTGCCTTTCCCCATGGTCCCAAAGACTGGGCCCCATCCAGCCTCTGTTCCATTTAGTGCAGTCAAGTGTCTTAAGCTATAGCAAGAAGGTACAACGAAGTGAGTCTCATCAAAGCACATCCCTCCTAACAAGACTTAGGTCTGAGGATGCCACTTGACTTCCCAAGCTTCTACAGCCTAGCCATTTGAGCTCATTAAAATACACTGTCAAAGCCTGGAGAGATGGCTCAGCAGTTAAGAGCCCTTGCTGTTACTGAGGGAGACTTCGGTTTGATTGTCGGCATCCACATGGTGGTTCACAGCCATCTGAAACTCCAGTTCCAGGGGATTGGACACCCTCTTCTGGCCCCTGAGTACTGCTTACTCATGGTGCACTTACGTACACTAATTCACATCAAATAAAAGCAAATAAATAGTTTAAAATATTTATAGAAATAACTAAAACTAAAACCAAAAAGAGCAACAACAAAAAACTCTGTGCACAGTGCTCTTCCTGCACCCTACACACAGGCCACCGTAGAGGGTGTGCCCTGGAAGGAAGCTCACGGTCTTTGCTCCCTTTTCTACCACCTCTCACACGCCAGGAACCTGAATTCCCAGGCCTTCAGTTCTCACCCCTCTGAAGAGCATTCCCTAGGAAGCTCACCCCAGCCCCATCTCTATGAACCGGAAAACTCTCCTGTCTATTTCACATTAACTCGCCCTCCCGTGTTTAGATCAAGCCCTTCCCATCAGCCCCTTGCCAATTAGTCCACAAACTGGGTGCCTGTCAAGCTTAGTCCTGACACCAGCAGGCAGCTTGGAAAAGTGACCCAAAGGCCTCTCTGTTAGGCAAAGCTTCTTGAGACAGGAGCCTTTCAGCTGGTTGCTGTGTGCACGTCAGGCAAAGCACCAAGATAACTGGCCTGGTAACATAGCAAATAAACCCATCTCATGGCAAAACCTTCTAAAGCTGGGGCTAACACTGAGGAGGCCCAATGGGAAACAGTTCTGTGATCTGTTAGCTGAGTCTGCTGCAGGCCCAGGATGGGTGGTGGGAGTGACAGCTACAAGTGTCCCAGAGGTGGCTGAGTGACAGGTGAGAATTCTGAGCCTGAGTCCTGCACTGCAAACCAAGTTTCAGTCTCCAAAGCTTGTCTCACATCCAGTGCTGGCTGAGAGAAGCCACTTGAGGACACAGAAGGAGGAAGAAGCCAGGCTCCAACCAGATGCATGCCTTGGGAGCTAGGGGAGGTGTCCATGAACTTTTATACTTTCCTCATTCTTACGACTTGGGTCAGCCACCGTCAATTCTCCCAGAGTGGCTGGCAGGCAATCTTTTATATGAAAAGGGAGCAGGTTGTTTATCTGCTTGTTGCCAGGGGTGTAGGAGGGATTCTTCCAGGGGATACCACGCTTTGCCCAGGAGTGGTCAGGAAGAAAGAAAAATGTTCTTGTTTGGAATAGTATTGTTAGGATGGAGGGCGAAGCAGATCACATGCCTGTGGCTCACTGGAGGGGCACGTGGTAGAGATGTGGTGGGCAAGGGAGAAGGAGGGCACAGGGAGACTGGCCAGGCAGGGGCCCTGCATGATTTCATCAAGGATGTCTCCTGCCATGTCATTGTGCACCATGATACTTAGAGGGAAATGCGAACAATCTAATTACATATGTGCAATACAAGGACCCAACATAAAACTCAGGCAAAGAGGACCACCATTGAAGCCTGAAAATGCCAATTTCACAAAGGAAGAAATGGCCATTCTTTTCTTAAAAATCTACAGTGGCTGTTTGGGGGGAGATGGCTCAGTGGGCAGGAGCACTTGCTTTGAAAGAAAGAGGACCTGAGTTCAAACCCCTAGTGCCCATATAAAGGCCAGGTATGGCCATATGTGCTATCCTAGGGTGACCAGCCAGACCCTCTCCCCAAACTATTGCATCAGTATTAATAAGATGCACATTAATAAGCTTAAAAACCCAGCGTTCCTAACTCTATAATCTATGTAATTATAGAACTGAACTATACCCTACTCAAAACTTTCCCAAACTGGAAGAAATGGGTATATGTGGGTAGAAAGGCTTTTTTTTAGTTCTTTCTCTTATTTTTGACTTGTGAATATAGAAGCTAAGCTGACACATAAGTTTTAGAAAAGATTTATTTATTTTACTTTAAGCATCTAAGTGCTTTGCCTGCATGTATGCTTTTGCACCATGTACATGCAGTGCCCCCAGAGGCCAGAAGAGGGCGGCAGATCCTTGGAACTTGAGTTAGTGACCATAATGAGTCACCAAGTGGATGCTGGGAATTGAACACAGGTCCTCTGAAGAGCAGCCAGTGCTCTTAAACACTGAGCCATCTCTTCAGCCCTCCAACCTCACCCCCACCCCCCACATTTTTTTTAAGACAGGGTCTTTCTCTGTCACCTTGGCTGACTTGAAACTTGCTACATAGACCCAGCTGGACTGGTTCTCGTTATCTACCTGTTTTTGCCTCGCAAAGGCTGGGTTGCAGGCTGTACCACCATGCCTGCCTCTGCCATCTAATCTAAGCCATGAAGATTATAGTACAATAAAAGGCTTTATTTAATTCACGGCTAACCTGCTCCCCACCCCATTCTCTCGCCTTGCATAAGACAACTGCCTCCTTCACATCCTTTAAGGAAATTGAGTGTAAATTTCTTTCCATGGCCTGAATATTCTTTGAAGAATGAAGAAAAACAAAACATGCCCATTTACTCCCTCGGAAAATTAGCTAGACTGTTTTATGAATTGAAACTCTTAAAATTAAATCATTTTATTTGAAAGAAGCCAGAATACACATTTATTCCCACATTTCCAGCTTCTTGGTGGGATAGCAGGCATTTCCAAAGATTCCTCAAGCCAGAGTTCTCCATGTCTGGTCTGGAAAGCCTGTTTTTCAAGCTGCCCTCAGTTGTTTATGGAGAAATAGGCCTTTCATGGCAAATGGAAACAGACCTTGGGTCAAGTTCCATGTCTTTGCTCTATAATTAGAATGTATTGAGTGGGTGTTAGGGTCAGGCAGAAGAGCACAGGACTGGCTGTGCCTCCGCAAAACCCAATCAGAGGCAACCTCCCTATGTAATGTGGTTTGTTCTATTTTCTCACGAAACTGGGGACTTTTGTAAGGAAGGCAAGAAGGGGCTGTGCCAGGGGTAGGAGATGTGTGCTCTTGCTTGGTTGCATTTTGTATTTAATCAGGAAGCCTTACACCCCATGCCATAATATACTGGCTCCCTGTTGGCTTGTTTTTGTTTCCAGTGGTAACAGATGTGCGAATGGATACATGAATTGCTAGACTGGTGTGCACAGTGGGGAGCGGGTGGGTGGGTGGGTAGTTAGTGTGTGTATCTTTAACTTTGAACAAGTTCTGAAAAACTAAATTCTGCCTCTGACCTCTTCTTACAAATAGACAACTTCCTACCCCTTTCTTCCCAGAATTCCTATCCCTAGGACGATAGAGTGGCCAGGCCCCTCTGTGTTTTTGAGGGATAACTCTTGGGGTGAGTCCTAATTGCCATCACCACAGAGATGGGGTAGCAGAAGAAAAGGCTGGTGTCCAAGAACACGGTGTTTCTGCTGGGGACTCAGGTGCCAGCTCTCTTTGCCCTTTGGAGGAAGCAAATTGAATAAGTCCCTGTCCTCAGTCCCAGGTAATCTGAGCAGTTTTATCCTGCCAATGAAAGCAGAGATTTTGCTTGGCTCGTTCCATTTGTTCATGGGTTTATTTCCTCCTTTGTTTAAGTCTTAGGTCATACTGTGTCCACTTTCCAGTCGACAACCTTCTGGAATGCAAGGCTTGGCCTTTATTTATCATAATCCCTTTTCAAGGCCTGAGGAAGACTTGTGTCATCAATCAGAGCTCAACTAACATTCGAACAAGCAAATTCTCTCTTAGACAACCACACTTCTTGAGACTGCTGCCCCCCAGCACCGGAGTGTGTGTTTATGTGTGGTGTGTAGGTAGGTGGGTGATTCAAGTCCCTGCAGCCTGCTTGGCCTTACAGTGAGGAGAGGGAGGCCAGTGTCTACTATAGTGTCGAGTGGCAACAATGACCAGAGAGTGGAGAGCGCAGCAGACAAAGCCCAGGGCTGTTGAGTTAATCAGCTCAGTGTCCTGCCTTAGCCAGCTCGCTGGCTAGGACTGCATGAGTACAAGCAATACTCTTTGCTGGGCTTGTTGTCAATCCATTCTTTTGGAATTAGCCACAAGGTGCCAGAATCCTTACTTGGGAAGTTCCTCCTGCCCCAGTGTTTGAGAGGGATTGGGGCGGGATCCCACACGTGTCCCGTTGCCTGCCACAGTTTTTGGGGCTCATCTTTTGCAGCTCCTGAAACCCCGGAGGCTAATATTCGAGGGTCAATAGTACTGGTGGCCATATTGGCTAGTGGTGGCAGGGAAGAACTGCCACGTGCCTCCATAGCACCCATGCCATGCTTGGGTAGGGCTCTAGAATAAAGGGCTTGGGGTGATGTTGGCAGCCTGGGTTGTGGAAGAGAGGAAAAGTGTGAAGGCTGAAGAAGTCCATAGCAGGTGTGGCTGAACTAGGGACCAGAAAGGCCCCACAGAGCTCCACTGAAGTGGAGATGAGGGAGGGATGAAGTGGTGGCAGGTAGCCTTTGGAGGCCACAGAGGAGCTGGAAATGGTTGGGAAAGTTTTCTGCTTTGTGGTGACATCGCTAACATGTGAAGCACGTTGTAGAAGCCACTCTACAATTCTCCCTTCATCCATCTGACATTAAAACATGCTATAAACAACCCCCTTAGGTACCAGGGAAACCCGCGATAGCACCATCCAACCCTAGAGCAGGAGAATGAGACTCTGACCTCTCAACCCCCCCAGGCTCCAGGGGCTCTGAGTTCAGGGCTAAGGCCAGTCCAGGGGAAGGAGCATTCCAGGAGTCCCATGTCTGGGACATAGATGGCAGCTGGGGTGGAGGGGACACCTGGAACATAGAACCCAGTCCTTGGGCAGGAAGACCTTCTGAGAAACTCAAGGGAGCTGTGGATGGTTCCTCATGTCACCCTTTCCCCACAGAGCCTGCAAGAAGACAGGAATAGGAACAGTTTCTGAGGCTCCGGGGTCTCCCAAGTCTATTCACACGTCCCTCTTCCTCATTAGGGATTATTTCTTTGCTCCCAAAGGTTCTCCCATCCCCTATCCAGAAACTTCTCTAGAAAGGTCATTCCACCGTCCATACAGAAGCAACTCTAGAGCGTTAGTCTCCCACGGTGTCTCCCTGGGCACTGTGCTCAGCTTTCCTCCCAGTGCACATCTGAGTGATCTGTAGAGCCAGGAAAAGGGGTGTGGTTGGTCCTCTGTGCCCGGAAGGCTGTACTTAGCAGGGCCCAAGACACCAGCACTGAAAATCAAAAAGAAAATTCCCAAGATTCCATATGGCATGAAATTGATTTAAGATGATTACAAGTCACCTTGGCCAAATACCTGTAACCCTTGCCCTGGGGAGACTGATAGAGGAAGGAGCTGGAGTTCAAGGTTGTTCCTGGCTACACAGATGAGTTAGGGGCTAACCTGGACTACCTGAGGCTCTGTCTAGTCAACCAACTAACCAACCAACCAAAACAATAAAGCCAATTCTAATACACATTCTTTGTTTGAGGCGTGAGGTGGCTTTTCTGGCACGAACTGCCATTATACACATTTTATGGGCAGCGCCAGCCCCTTGCAGCATTTCTGATTCGTCCAGTCTGACTTGCCTTCTCCTTTTCTCAAACCAAAGGGCCCTTTGCTCTTTACCAAACAATTTAGGCCTTGTTCTCATTTTTCACTTGGGACGTTGAAAAAATGCTCTCAGAAACAGTTCCACCATTCAAAAATTCCAAATATATCCGCGAGCTTTTATTATTCTTCAAGATTACAGGAATTTTCCTTGGAAACTATTTGAGTCTGGGTAGAGCTGCTGCCTTTCATGTCTCCTCTTGCTTTTTGAAATGCGCTTTGGTAAATTGAAGGCTCTGAACTTACATTTATTTATTTAGCCAAATTTAGTCCGTCTAAATATGCTTTGTCATTAAAAACCCCCAAAGAAAAGGTAATTTCGAGCCATCCTCCCGAACCTCAGCGTGGAAATTAACCGGGCGCGCCATTTGTTACCTTCGGCGTTAGCTGGCGTTGACATTAGAAGTTGGACATGGCGGAACATGAAAAGCCATCTTTGGGCCTGGAAAGCCACTGTCTATTACGCCCCACAGTGTGCCAGACTTGGAGCTACTTTGTCTTTTGTGCTGAGGCACTCCTCCACGGAGATGAACGCGGGAGGTGTTGCCACAGGAACAAACGCTTGGAGGTTGGAGACGCGGGGCGGGGCCGAGGTGAGGGTCTCTGCTATTCTTACTTGTTCCCTGACATTCTGGAGAAGAAAATGGTCTCCTTGGTGTAGTAGCCTCTCCCAGATGGCAAGTGTCTTTACCTCACAGCACTTCCCTATCCAGTGATCTGGAAGCCCAGAGTTTGGCACTGGACTCAGCACACAGTTTCCTAGGACACAACAGGGGACCCAGGAAGCGGAGGAGGGGGCGCTTTGTCATGGCTTCTTGTGGGACCCACAATACTGCTCTGGCTTGCCAGGGCGAGCCCATATGGAACAGTGCTGGAGAAACCTGTGAAAGACATGTAAGAATGGAGAACGAACCATCTGCCCCCCTGACCCTGTTCCATTGCCCAGAGGGACATCTGCCTGGATCCCCAGGCTCCTCCCACATGCTCTTGTTCAGTGAAGCATGTCTTGGTTTGGAGGGAAGCTCACAGGTTTCTCCGAATGGTCTGAGGTCAGGGCGCCTTCTTCCTTTAATAGCTGTGCACCCCTGGGCCCTTCCACTCTTCTCTACCGTAAAATGTGGATAATAACATTCTCTGTGCTTCCTTTGGGTGGCTCTAAAGAAGCACACTGATGGCTCTGAAACCCTTTGGTAATCTGTAAAATGGTCTGAGTCGGAGGTGGTGACATTAGGTCTGTCTGGGGCTGTATGCTGAGATCTGTGCTCTCTGAAGGTGCCCTAGCCTCCAGAAAAGTATATTCTGCTGCCTATTAGCTGAGACGTGAGACATTATGGTGACTGAGGACTCCCAGCCTGCTCCATGCATCTTGTTTTACCTTGGGATGCAGCCCAAAGCAGCCCACCTCTCTTTGCCTCAGCTACTCCCTCTGGAGAAAGGTTCACATACTGGGTTAGTTCAGTGCCTATTAGCATCTCAAAATAAGATACTTAACTTCCTGGGTAATTAACTGCTAAAGAGGGAAGAAGCTAGTCAGATGATAGAGACCTGTAATAGCAGTGGTTCAAAGGTAGAAGCAATCAGAGGGTCACTGCAAGTTCAAGACTGGGCAACGTAGCCAGACCCTGTCTTCAATTTAAAAAAAAAGAGGAGGAGAGAGAAGGGACCTTGCAGAGCCTGTAGGAAAACACTCGAGCAGGGACACACACTTATTTCACAGGCCAGCTGATTACCCATGATGCACAGAACTGAGGGATCCCTTCTAATCTTCTGTGTTCTCTTCTTGTTGTCAAGTGTGTGTCCTGAGCAGCCCAAGGGGAAGCTGTCTGTCACCTGTTCTGAACACACGGCACACCTGACCCTTGGCTAACGTGACTCTAGAAGTTGTCTCTTACCCTGAACCAAGTCATAACCAGCGGTGTGATAAGGAGCAGTGAAAGATTAACCTGCCACATACCTGAGCGAAGTCACAAGGGGCCTGAGGTCAACCTTGCCTGACTCATGAACTTGGTGGTTTCCCAGCCACACCTGAAGGCAGCATCTGGACTTGGGTCATGCCAGATGTGCAGCAGACACTGGACAGGTGGCCGGAGTCAAATTCTATATAAAAACTCATTCATTCTCCTATTCACTCACTGAATGAAATAAAACAAAAACCATACTAACTGAGCAGGAAGTTACAACGGCTGCTCCCTTCCCTTTTCCCTCCATCACTGTCCTTCTGCCCTATTTTACGACTTCTTCTACCCTGGTCAATAGCTCAGGCAATCCCATGACTGCTGGGTCCACTTTAGGTATACATAAACCGTCATTAATATACAGTTGTAAACATGTTCAGCCTAATAATAAAGTTTAAATGTTGTCCATAAAATTCTCAGGTATCTCTCCTTCCCCCAGCTCAGGCCTGACCCAACCACAAAGACTGTATGGTCTGTCTGATAGAATCATGCACTGGGTCCTATTTCTCACTGGCTTTTTCTAGCTCCCAAGCCAGCTCAAAGTGGGAAGAAGTGGGGGTGGGGGAATGAAGCGGAAGTGCCTTTTTATTTAGCCATGACTGCTGTAACCAAGCCTTTAGTGTCCTCTGGGTTCAGATGCTGGGGAGCTGGGTATTTCTCTTGTAAGGCATTTGGTAGGCCTGGATCCTGAGCCATGCAGTGTCTAGAATTGGAAGAATGCTTTCTCTAGCCAACTCAGAATTCCCCTTCGACTCCAGTGCCAGTGAGACTCCCTGTGTGGCCGTCAAATGCCAGGCTCATGTCACTTTGTTAGCTAGGGCTCATCAAGATGACCCACACCCAAGCACAGGACCCATGTGGCCCTGGTCATCATGTCAGGTCTTTCCCAGCAAGCTCCAGAAGTGCAAGGTTTACCACAAATCGTTTACTTCCAAGAGCATAAACCTCCAAGACTACATCTCAGCAAATACCCACCATGGAGCGAGAAATTTCTAGATTTGCTCCTAGCTGATTTTCCCACTCTCTGAATAGGAGAAACTATCCCCCTTGGCTCAGCTGTGGGGAGCTGTTGCATGACTATTCCTGGGGAGTTATGAACTAATATCTACTCACCTAGATCGGCACTGATGTCAAAGTCAAGCTCAATGAAACAAGTTTTTTGGAGTTAACTGCAGGGAAGTGGGTGAGACTTCCTGATGCATGGAGGAGTCAAAGGCATCGTGGGAAACCCTTCCCCAGCACGAGCAGATTCTCCATCCCTGAATATCCCTGCATGGCATGCAGGTTACTCCGCTGTGGACAACCCCCTCCATCAGTTGTTAATGCTTATACAACCCTGGAGAGGCCTGGTCAATCCTGTAGCTTTCCTAGCATCCTCGCTAGTGCAAGTTTCCTAAGCTTTCCACGCTTCCCAAGCCCCATGAGCTCCTTCCTCCCTTTCTGGGGTGTTGCAGGTTGGAGGAAATAGGTACATGACACAGATGTGGTTTATTCCTCAACTCAGAGGGAAAAGAAAGGCACAGTAGTGCTTCCTGGCAATCCTTTTACAGGCAGCTGCAAGCTCCAGCTGCATCCGTATCTGCATGTTGGCCCCCTGCCCTATCTGCATGTCGGCCCCCTGCCCTATCTGCATGTTGGTCCCCTGCAATATCTGCTTTTGGTCCACTGCTATGGCCAACTCTTGTCAGATCCCACCTGAATGGTGAGTTGCATCGCTCTACAGGATGGGGGCCAGTCACTAGTCACCCATCTCAGCTCTGAGCATCAGCAGAAATTCTCAAGCAACATGAAAATCCTAACTTTCTGTTATTTTCTGATTCATTTATTCGTAATATTATTCAGTATTGACCCTGTGCCCAAACTATGCCAAGATACACTCTAAAGAAGACAACCGGGTAAAGACTTTAACTTCACTCTGACCTCTTCTTTGGGTGTGCTGGGGACATCACTAAGGGCTGGTCACTTTGAGACCTGTTAAGGGCATTCGGCTTGGGCCATGAATGGTAGCACATGCCTATAATTCTGGCATCGCCAAAGCTGCGGAAGGAAGATCCCGAATTCAAGGCCAGCCTAGGGTCCATAATGAGACTCTGTCTGCAAAAACAAAGCAAACCTCTAACACTCTACCTACCGTAGCTCAGTTTTTCTGCACTGGTGCATACCTGTGAGACAGACAGTTGTGACTTCACACATGGAATGATAGCCCCAAGTGTTCCAGCTGCCACAGAGTCTTTGAGTCACTGACAAGCTAATCATCTGAATTTAGAGTCGAGCATATTTGGCTGATAATCTGATTCTTTAGCAAGTACAGACTTAATTATGTTTCTATTTTAATACTAAATAGACACTCTTTAACAGGGAGGATTCTTCTGTGATCAGAGCATTTTCTAGATTGGATCCCATTGTGAGACATGGCTGGAGTCAGAACCTTTTAGTTTGTGTTTGTTTATATGGTAGTTCATCCTTTTATGATGGTTGTACTCATATACCTGTGTGTGAGGTCTCTTCCTTTTGTAAGTTTTCTTTTATTAGATTGGTTTTCCTTGAGATTTTCCTATTTTTAAGTGTTTATTTATTAGTGCTTGTCTGTTTCTGGATCAGGTTCTCACTATGCAGCCCAGGCTGGCCTCAAATTCATAGTCATCTTTCTGCCTCAGCCTCCCAAATGCTGCGATCACAGGCACCTACCGCCATGCTGCGTGACATTTCCCCCTCTTATCCCTTGCCCAAAGTGCCCACTTTCTTGCCTTGAATGGATGGATTATTTAAATACTCAATTCAGCCTGAGTTTTGAAACAATGCTTATGTTTCAAAATCCCATGCCCATTTTCAGAATGCCAACCACAAGCATAAAGCTTCCAGTGTCTGCCTCATTGAAGCAGGAGTCTAGATGCTTTGGTTTTGTGAAGATTTTTTTTCAGTCTAACTAAACTTTAGCATAGATGAAAAGTTTCTACCTTAGCCAGGTATAGTAACGCGCACATATAATCCCAGCATTTGCGAAGCGGAGGCAGGAGAATTGCCTTCAGCTTAATACCAGCTTGGACTAAACAGTTAAGTTTCAATTAAGCCTTGACTACAAAGTGAGGATCTCTTTCAAAAAGCAGACAGACAAACAACCACAAAAAACAAACCCCAAACAAAATCATGATTTAGTGCAGGAAGAATCCATAGAATCTGTTGGCAGATATTGCATTTATGAAGCATTGTATTCTAACCTTAGCTCCCTAATGTAATATATAAACTTGGTTAACATCATAAATATGATTTGCAAGAGCAAAGACATCTATCTCCCTTCTTCTCCTATTAAGTCTAATTTGCATACCAGTGCATAGTCCAAGTGCTGGCAGATATTTGAAAGGAAATCAAAGTATAAGAATAGCTGCCTACATGAAAATGTGTTTTAAATCAACCCATTAGTCACCTTCTTTTTGAAAAGCAGAAGGAAACAGGCACCTAGCAACAGCAAGCT
Organism: Ondatra zibethicus; assembly: GCA_004026605.1. Lineage (NCBI taxonomy): Eukaryota > Metazoa > Chordata > Mammalia > Rodentia > Cricetidae > Ondatra > Ondatra zibethicus. Next base: position 14,083 of record PVIU01014866.1, on the reverse strand, counting down.
GTCACTCAGGATTAAGAAAAGTCATTTACAGACAGAAGCTTTTGCCCTCTCTTCAGGGGGAGGCCAGTCTTGGACAGTTAATTACGCAGAAGATCCTCACTAGGCACTTGCCTGTTGATCGTCCATATTCATGGCCAATGGCAGTAATGGCAGCCCAAACGATGGCTTTGGTGGGAGAGCTGGTAGGCTTCTTGGGAGCCTGCCAGGGTGGTCAGAGTCGAGGCTCTGCTTGCAAACCATGCTCTCACTTCCAGAAGGCCACATGCCTTTCCTCCCTTTCTAAGACGATTCCGAGAAGAGTTCTCCTGAATGCCTAGACCACAGAAGAAGAATCGAACACTACCTACTCAGGAGTTATCTCCCTCCACCAGCCATGACGGAGAGCATCAGAATACAGCATTCGTATCTGCACCCAAGCAGACTGAATTTTCAGAAGGTGCTTTTCACACCAGTTAGGACAAGTATGGAGCTACACTCAAAAGAAATGAAAAGAAGGAAGCAAAATTCAAAGGCCAGCGTCTGGGTGGGGAGATTTGAAGTCCAACATCGGGATGGAAGAGTTTTTCGGAGGAGCTGAGCATGTGTCTGCACTGGGCCAGTGCAGTGGGGAACTTTTGTCCCTCAAAACCATTCTGCTAACATTCACTGATCACCAGCCAATGTAGGAGCTCAGTCTGGAGAGCCACAACCTGGCCCCCAAAGGCAGGGAGCACAGTGCTCTGAGAACACCCTCATAGTGGGATGTCCTGTCATGGGAACTTGGCAGTAGCAGAAATGCACACTGGATCAAGTCAACCTCTTGCCTTCACATCTGGACCTTTGGTTAAGCAGAAGCAATCAAGCATTACAGGACAGATTTGCATGTAGAAGGCCTCTCGTGCTGGAGGGGAGGTAGCTTTCCTTCTCTTGGGGGAGAGGGAGGGAAGAGAGAGAAGGAGGCAAACAGTGGCTTACCCAAGAAGTTTATAAATATACAGCCACTGAAGTCAATTAATTTCACATAGTCATATTTATATAGAAACTTTTATATGATGATGAAAAATTATACTGTGTCAAAAATAATGAACTAAGAGCATTTTAAATGAATGAATTGTGTGTTATCTGAATTTATTTATTTTTGCCAGAAATTGAACCCAGAGCCCCACACATATTGGGGAAGCATTCTGCTTCTAGCATGGTATCTGAATTGATGCCTCAGGAGAGCTGTTGATTAAAAATGGTATCAATGCCAGGCATGATGATACATGCCTTTAATTCCAGCACTTGGGAGGCAGAGGCAAGAGGACCTATGATTTGGAAGCCAGCCTGGTCTACAGAGTCATTACAGCCAGGGCTACACAGGGAAATTCTGATTCAGGGAGGGGGTGGGGGGAACAAAACAAAACAACAACTAACAAACAAAAAAACCAACCGAAAGAAAGCAAGAAAGCAAGCAAAGGTACCCAGGCATATGTGTGTGTGTGTGTGTGTGTGTGTGTGTGTGTGTGTGTGTGTGTGTGTGTGTGTGTGTGTGTGTGTGTGTGTATTGGAACGCATACACACTGTTGACGTGGTTTACAGTTTCCTAGTTAATTCTCTCATGCCGAAATCATCAGAGGGACGACTAGGCAGGATGGTAGGGGAAGTGTTACCTCTCTGCCATTATCACTGGTGTCCAGGAGAGAAAAAAGTACAGTGTGATAAGTACTCAATTCTACCGCAATGTTACAGCTTCATACACTTCTGTATGGAAGCGACTCTACGGTAGGAAGTCATGATACACTCTGTTCACAAAGCCAGGGTGCTGGAGACTGAAGCTCCTGCCCCTTGAGACCCACAGGAGTGCCTAGGAATGTGTGTATTTGAAGGTTATGCTTTAGTGCTGGGGTCTCTCTTTTCCTGTCAGGGAGGCAGGAGACTCTCTGTAGGTAGTAGGGAAAGGCCCATGTGAAAATGACATGTTGATCACATATGTTGCAGTGAAAACAGAGAATGACATTTAAAGGAAAATTAAGGGTTGCAACAGTAGAGTGTGAGATACTGAGGAAGAGGAAGGTTAATGGAGGGCTTGGTTTGGATACAAGATAACCAAGCAAGGCAGGTGAAGGGAAAGACAGGGCCCTGGGCCCCTGTAAGGCTCCCAAAGAGCAAATGTGAGGAACAGTATTTCCACACAACCTTGCTTCTAGTGTGGTTCACTGTAACAGGTGACTTCTGACAGGAAGCTTGTACCCTGGAGACCACCTAGATCCCCACAGACCACGGAGCTAGATCCGAGGTCACTGTGATAGTTAACCCTGCCACAATGAAGCCACCAGCTGATTGTGTAAATCTGAGGAGAGAGAGCTCCGCGGATAATGAACAGCACTGGAAACAGAGGGATGAGGGTCGTGAGGCCCGCCAGTGACCTGACAGCTTAGCCAGTCAAGGTCAAAGGTCAAAGCTGAGTCTAGGGATGCCCAGAGGGTCTTTAACTATCCCCGGACTGGGCGGGCAGCCTATGAGCAACGCATGAACTTCTCCCTGGTTGGTCACGCATAGAGCGTGTGGGCCCTTCATTGGCTTGGCTCACAACAGCCGGAAAAGTAACCAGTTTCAAAAGAGGCTATCTCTGCTTTTGTTCAGTTTTGCTGTGAGACTCATGGGCAAAGGAAAGCAAAGGCCTTTCCCCCCAGGGATCTCTCCCAACCTCTAGCAATGTCTTTCATCATTACCGAATCCTTCCCTTTCCCCTCCATTTCCCACGTGGCCCTCATCATTCTCAAAGATGCTGACTTTCGCTTCGCGTACGATGTGGGAGTCTGTGTTCCTCCTCTTTTTTGGCCTGAAACCATGAACTGCACCTCCCAGCTTGATCTTGGACGACAGTTAAATGCCCAGAACCTTAGGTACTTTGGCCATGCATGACTGGGTTATGAAAGGTCCCGCTGCCGTAAGAAGTACCTCACCTGCCTGCATCAGAAACACTCCTTGGAGGTGAAGGGTGTGGTGGGGGAGAGGTCAATGACCTCTGCCTGGAGACCTTGAGAAGGTCAGGACCCGAGCTTCTTTGGCCCTAACACGCAGATGCTGCCCTCTCCCTGGAACTGCGTGAGGAAAACGCAAACATAAGGAGGGCAGTGCTCAGGAAACCGTGACTCACTGTCTCAGTGAGAATGTTTCTGGAAGTGCACTTAAAGAAAAAAAAAACCCGTGGTGGGGGCAGGGAAGAGGGCACCAAGGAAGCTAGGGTTCTCCCCAAAACTGAGGAAGCTTGAGGGTAAACCAGTCAACCCCCACTTCCCTCCTGGTTTTGCCTTGCAAGGCCCAACATAACTGGTGCGTAGCTCCTGTGGTTTCCCATCAAAAGAAAAAAAAAAAGCCACGAGCCCAGACTTTAATATCATGTCCTCATTCAGCTGGTTCTTCCCGGACTGGGTGTATACTCTCGGTCCAGTGAGTCATGAACGTGACCAGGGGTCACATAGGATGAACCTGGCAGTCCTATGGGTGTGAGTAGGGCAGGTACTAGGTGAAATGTCCTCTACAGTCCCTATGGCAAGATCAAGTGGTGTGATCATCATAGAGCCTCGGCCCTAGTGTCCTGATTGGCAGTCTTCCATGGGTTCTGTGTGTGAGCTCTGACGATGGTCACGGCTGGGCAAGGTGCCATGAAAAGTGAGCAAGGCCAGAGCTGTGGACTAGCTCCTCTGGGGACCTTTTGGGCTGGGAAGCTACTTTGTGGCCCCTGGGGAAATGGTGAGCAGAAACTAATGAGGGCGGGGACAATTCATAGAAACCCACAAGCTGGTTTACACACAAAAGCAGTGGTTCCCGCTCCCTCCCTGTCATGCTTCCCTGGGAGTCCCCACTGTCTCCTGCTCCACCCGGAGAGTCTTGTTTCATGAAGCTTCTGGTCTCCCTGGAAGGGAGAGGGGAGGTACGAACTACGGGTTCACCACATTTTCTGTGTTTAACTTTGCGGTTTTCCTTGTGTCCCCCAGCCTTCTGAGTTCGGAGTGAGCAGGGGTGGGGAGCCACTTCATGCCTTAAGAGCCAACTTTGTGTGCGGAAAGGCTCCAGCCCCATCCTGGAAGCCTGCAACTCCTCTGAGGCCAGAAAATTGGGCAGACTTCCCGGGGGATGGCCTGGCCTGTTTGGGATGCTGGGGGGCTAGGTCAGTCCTACTGGTTTCTTCCGCAAGAGTAAGCTGCTTTTGTAGCCACATGCAAAACATTGGATGCTGTGTGGACTGAAACTGAAAGGGGGCCGCTCTGCCAGCGACTCCAAGCTTGGGCCCCTTCCAGACACTGTACAGCCCTTTGCCTTCCTTCCGGTCACTCCTGTCAAGCACAGGTGGGTTAAGGATGTCCCCAGGGCCCTTTCCTTATCTTTATGACATGTTGACAATAGGAAGGACGGGTGGATTAAAAGGATTAAAAAGAAGAAAACATTCAGCAGACCCAGGCCTTTTCCTGAGCTGGGCAAACTTGTGGGTCCTCTCTGCGAGATTCAGCCTTTAAGGATAAACCAATAAGAATCCACAGAGCTGGGCTAAGGAATGGCTCCATGGTAAAAGCACTTGCTGAATAAGCCTGAGGACCTGAGTTCAAGAACCCGTGAAAAAGCCAGGGTGAGTGTCCCTAAACCCAGTGCCCCTATGGGGACATGCGCTGCAGAGATGAAAGGATCCTAGAAACTCACAGTCACTGGTGTACACACATGTACATGCACACACACACACGCGCGCACACGCACACACGAGCGTGCGTGGGAGGAGGATGTAAGGAGGCTTACCTTGCTGTTTCCTTGCTGCCCCGAAAGCAGAGGGTGAGCAGGAGGCTGGGGAAGGGTCTGGTTTGAATGACACGATCGGATGGGGGTGCTGAAAACGAACAAAGGTGTGAATCACTCCACAGCTGCTCCCCCTGGCATCTATTGTGGCTTTAAAATCTGTGAGCATATGGGAACGGTGGCAAGCACGGACTAGCAGTTGGAGACGTGTAGACGAAGGGAAAAAAAATCAGGCTCTCTGATACCCCTGCCCCATCTTGCTTCTTGGCAAAACGCTGGCCCTTTGTGCTCCTGAATCAAGAAAGTCCAGGACAGCATGGTCTCTTTCCACAACCCATGCCCTCAGCCACCAGTTTCCATGTCATAACAGACATGAGGCTTTGGTTGCTGGCTATAGTATTTTGAAATACTGTGCCCTTCTGTCATTTTTGTGGGATCTGATTCCATTCTTGGTTTTATATGGCTGATGGAGCTTTGGAAACATTAAAAAGGCATCTGGGGTCTGGAGTGACACTTGGGATCTGGGCCAGGAGCAGTGTCCTAGTGTCTATTGCTGTGATAAACACCGTGACCGAGAGTAACTTAGGGAGGAACCGGTGGGTTTTTACTTCAGCTCACAGCTTGTAGTCCATCATGCCGGAGAGTCAGGGTAGGAACTCAAGGCAGGACTCTGGATGCAGGAACTGAAGCAAGACTGCTTAGTGGCTTTCTCAGCCTCCTCTCTCTCTCTCTCTCTCTCTCTCTCTCTCTCTCTCTCTCTCTCTCTTTCTGTCTCACTCTTGTTTTTTTCGTGACAGGATCTCCTGGCTGTCCAGGAGATCACTCGGTAAACCAGGCTGACTTTAAACTCAGGAATCCACCTGCCTCTGACTTCTGAGTGCTGGGATTAAAGGCGTGCACCACCACTGCCAGGCTTTGGTCTCCCATCTTAGACAGGCAAGGATCACCCGCCCAAGGATGGCACTGCCTAGAGTGGGCTGAGCTCTGCTCTATCAATAACTAACTAGTCAATAAGATGTCCACAGACAAGTCACAAGCCAATCTGATGGAGGCAATTCCTCAGCTGAGGTCCCCTCTTCCTAGATGACTTCATCTAGTATCAGCTTGACAAAACATTAACCAGAACAGGTGACTTCTCGTTCCAGCAGGAGGTGTCCTCTGAGTGGCTACTTGATGCCATTCCCGCCTGTGGTCATCCTGAATGCCTGCTGTCCCCGTTTCTCTAGGGCCTTGTGACCACGAACGCTTGTGTGTCTCTAGACTGACACCAATGTCTCCGCCCCTTTACTTCCTCTACCATGCTTGTAAGAGTCTGATGTTCAGGTCTATGTCATTGCCATGTGTCCCCTATCTAGCTCAGTAGTGGCTAAGCCATATCTCTACCACCATATGCGTTCATCCTCTACTTCTACCGCCAGGCACTTCCATCAGGGGATGAGGCCTCCTGTCTCCTTCCAAGTCCTCTCCTTTCTGTCCAGGTCATGTGGGAATCAGGAGTGTGGAGTCCTAGGTTGGATTCACGGGACCTCTGAGGCTTTCCCAGACACCTGCCTTTTCCCATCAGAAGTTCTCAGGGAGGGACCAGTCCAGACAGCAGCAGCTTGCCTGAGCACAGCTCTTGAAAGTTCCCTCAGAGAGCGCTGGTTTCGTTTTCTGTCTTGGTCACAGCCACAACTATATTCAACTGGGTATGTTCTCAGGAAAGTGACTATTTCTCTGCCTCGAAAGGAGAACTCACTGGCTGGGACTTCTAGGCAAGTGTTACCACCCCTCCATCCTCACGGCTGTCAGGTGTCGTTGATGAGGAGCTGTCACAGGTATTACGGACTATGAAGCAAAGACTATGGAAGATCTTCTTGGGCCAGTGTCAGTGGATGACCTATGCCTACATTTTCATGACACATGTGGAGGCCAGAGGAGGTCAGAGGACACTTGGGGGAAACAGTTTTTCCTTCCACCATGTAGGTCCTGGATCAGATTCGGGTTGTCAGATTTGGTAGCAAGTGCCTTTACCTGCTGAGTCATCTCACTAGCCCAGCCACGCGTTAGTTTTCTGTTCACAAAACTGCTCCTCACTGAAGGAACACAGGGAGGACGGCTGGGTGACTGCTCACAGGCCTTAGAAAACAATGGCGCTCTTACAAAGCTGTACCTTCAGAGATTCTTCCCAAACGACAAACCGTCAAGCCCACCCTTGGAGTTAAATAAGACTCTCTTCAGTGTTCCCAGACTTAACTGCTTCAGTGGAGGTGGCCTCCCAAACCAACCAACTTCTTCCCTGGCAACAGTTTGGGAAAGCAGTCATCCCCGTTTGCTATGTGGTAGATCACTTGCAGAAGAGTGGCGGATGACCGGCTCCTGTCCCTCGCGTCCCCGTTCTCCAGCAGCCGGCAGCTGAGGCGCCACTTCCTTGTTTTAGCACAACTAGGACCAAGCATTCAGAAAGGGAGCTCAGGACAGACCAAGCCATGGCTGCACCAATGTCCACTCGGTGAGCCAACGAGTTTTGCTTGCTTGCTTGCTTGTTTTCACAAGACTATTTTTATTTTACTAATATTTATTTAACATCATAAGTAAAATTAAAAAATTAAGTATTTTACTGTCAAACACAGAGGAACATAGAACATAAAATGAAAGGCAAAAATAGTATAGCTGGGCACAAATGTCTTGGAAACATGGAAGACAGCAATATCCCAGTAGCTGATATTTTCAGTTATCCAAACTGCTTGTTCTATTTATTTATTTATTATTTAATTTGGTTTTTTGAGACACGGTTCCTCTGTGTAGTTCTGGCTGTCTTGGAACTCACTATGTAAACAAGGCTAGTCTCAAACTCACACAGATCTACCTGCCTCTGCCTCCTAAGTGCTAGGATTAAAGGTGTGCACCATTACCGTCTAGCTGAGATTTTTTGAATTTGGAAAAACGTATCTGGTATAGGAGTTCCTTCTGTTTGTGTGTTTCTTTCATTAGTTAATGAATAAGAAACTGCTTTGGCCTAGTTGATAGGGCAGAACTTAGGTAGGCGGAGAAAACAGAACTGAATGCTGGGAGGAAGAAGGGCAGACTCAGGGAAGCCATGGATCCTCTGTTAGAATCTCCGGTAAGCCACTGCTACGTGGCAATACACAGATTAATGGAGATGGGTTAAACTAATATGTAAGAGTTAGCCAATAAGAAGTTAGAGCTAATGGCCAAGCAGTGTTTTAATTAATATGGTTTCTGTGTGGTTATTTTGGGTGTTAGCTAGCCAGGTGGTGGGGACAAACAAGCGGCTCGCTCCTCCTACGCGTATCTTTTTCTTTTCTCTTTTGATTTTTTGTTGTTTCTTTTTCTTATTCTTTTTCTCCTTTTATTGAACTTAGATTCTTTTCTCATACAATATAATCTGAATACAGGTTCCCCTCCCTCTACTCCTCCAAATTCCTTCCTGCCTCCTCTCCCATCCACTCTCTTTAAGCATCTCATTAGAACAGAACAGGTTTCTAAGAGATAACAACAAAAACAAAAACCATTACATCAAAGTTGGACATGCCAAGCCAACAGAAAAATAAAAGAACCCGAAGAGAAGGCACAAAAATCAGGGACCTACTCGTTCATACATTCTGGAGTCCCATAAAAGTACTAACCTGAAAACTATAATATATATGCAGAGGGCCTGTGTAAGCCCTGTGACTGCTAGTTCAGTCTCTCTGAGTCCACATGAGCTTTGCTCAGTTGTTTTAGATGGCCTTCTCCTGGTGTCTTCCATCCCTCCTGTCTCCCAGCTCCTTCTGCCTCCTCTTCCACTGGTTCCCTGAGCTCTGAGGGAGGGATTGGATGGAGACATCTCATTTAGAGCTGTGTGTTCCAAGGTGTCTCTCTGTGTGTAAAGTCTGGCTGTGGTCTCTGCACCTGTTCCCATCTGCTGAAGGAGGAAGCCTCTCTGATGATGGCTGAATAAGGCCCTAATCTATGAGTGTAGCAGAATATTATTAGGTGTTACTTCTGTTCCTTTCCTCTGCATTAGGTTTCCCTGTCACCCCCTCAAGTGCCCCTCAATTCTAGCTGACTCTCCCCATTCCCTACTTCAACACCATCTTGTCTCCCTCTTTCTATCTAATCCTCCTGATCACCCCTCCCTCCATCCCACCCATAAAATCTATTCTTTTTCTACCTCCCAGGGAGATCTGTGTCCATCCCTCTGCCAAATCCCTTCCTCTATGCCTATCTTTTCTGGCTCTATGGGTTATATCTGGATTATCATTTATTTAATAACTACTATCCATATATAAGTGAATATATACCATATTTATCTTTATGGGTCTGGGTTACCTCACTCAGGATGAATTTTTTTCTAGTTCTATTCATTTACCTGAAAATGTCATGATGTTCTTTTTTAAACAGCTGGTTAATACCCCATTGTGTAAATGTACCATAATTTCTTTATTCATTCTTCTGTTGAGGGACATCTAGATTGTTTTAAATTTCTTACTTTTATGTTATTAATAAAGCCACAATGAACACAATTGAGCAAGCGCCCAAGAGTGGCATAACCGGATCTCGATGTAGATTGATCCCCATGTTTCTGAGAAACTGCCACATTGATTTCCATAGCGGCTGTGGAAGTGTGCACTCCTACCACCAGTGCAGGACGCTCCCCTTGCCCCACATCCTCGCCAGCATGAGCTGTCACTTGTGTTATTGATCCAGTCATTCTGACAGGGGTAAGATGGAATCTCAAAGTAGTTTTGATTTGCGTTTTCCTGATGAGTCAATGAGTTTTTGTTGAGGTTCCTGGCAGGAGTATTGTGAGGGGTTATTTACAAGGAGCAAGGATACCCCAAAAGTTGTGTCCCCAGAGGGCCCACCCAGTGCAGATGATGCTGGACAACTGCATCCCTGAGCCACTGAGCAGCCTGTGTGCAGCTCCACACTCCGGACATCTCTCTTCCTCTTCCTGGTGTGCTGGTCAGTCTCCAGCCCTAGCAACTGTCCTCTCCATTTCAAACTGTTGGTAGAGGCCCTCAAGAATCTTCCAAGTCTCTGCTCTTCCAAGCTATAGGACCTTTTGTTTATTTCCTGTTCAGTCCCCGAGGGTTCTGAGCCTGCCTCTCCTTATGGCCCAAATATTTCAGTTTGGAGGGAATATAGCAGTTACGAAGAACATGCAACATGCCATAGACAGCCACGAGGCCAGTGTTGGTTTGGGGCGCTCTCTTAGGCCACATTTCAGGGTGTTTTCAGCCTGTGAAGTCCCTTCATACCCAATAGCGATGAAGTCACAGTGTGGGAATTTGGGTAGCAGCAGCTGCTGCTGTTTCTTACAAGGCCATTGTCCACATGAGATATCTAAGGCCGGGTGAGAGACCTCAGTAGAGGGTCTTTTATAAACCCTGCTTCTCCCACCTCAGGCGGCCAGTTTGTACATTTGTTTGGAGGTTCTGCAGATGGAACACAGGGCCCTGTCAATGCTAGTGAAGGGCTCTACCACTGGCCTTCACCCTACTCAGTCAGTCAATTTTTGGCACACCAGGAGATGACACAGGTTGTTGATGGCAACCAACCCTACTCTCTTGCTCTTTCCCACTTGGGTAAGGTGAGATGCTGGTCAATGGGAGGCAGAACTCTACAGAGACAACTCTGTCCTAAAGGCCAACCATTCTATTCTGAGAGATCCCTCTTCCCTGTAGATGCCAACTGGCCTCCGAGGCTCTTAGCCTACCCTCTCCTTCTGTGCTTTGCTCCTGGCATGCACCTGCTCTCTTCACCTGTGTGCTCAGTCACAGGACATCAGCACCAGAAAAGGCTTCAGAGCTTGCCTCAGCTGAGCCAATAGCATGCCTGCGGGTGAACTGAAGTCTGTGAGGCATTGGAGATGTGTCTCAGATGACAGTGCTGGTCTACAGCCTGCCATTGGGTCCTGACCCTAGAAGATCACACTAATCACCAGGAGAATGTCTTAGTTAGAGTTTCTGTTGCTGTGAAGAGACACCATATCTGCAGCAACTCTTATAAAGGAAAAACATTTAACTGATGTTACAATTCAGAGGTTCAATTCATTATTATCATGGCAGTATGCAGGCAGGCATAGTGCTGGCTACATCTTGACCAGAAGGCAACAGGAAGTGGGCTGAGTGTCACACTGAGCAAAGCTTGTGCACGGGAGACCTCAAAGCCCACCCTCACCGTGACACAGCTCCTCCAACAAGGCCATACCTACTTCAACATGGCCACACCTCCTAACAAGTCCACTCCCTATGAGCTTATGGGAGCCAGTTACATTCAAACTACCACAGAGAGATTAAGGTTTCTTCTTTTATAGTATTTACAGTTTGCAAGCTCCATGCTAAGACCTCCAACCTAATCATTCCTGTCTTATACGTGGAGAACACAAGGAACAGAGATGCTAAGTAATTTTCCCCAAATCACATCACAGTAAGTAGCAGAGGTGGAGTCGAGCCCTGAGAATGGGCTGTGTTCTGGTCTGATGCCCCATTCTCCTTTATTAATAATGCACAAGAGCAATTGTTGAGAAACACTTTGGCTAGAGGAATCCCGGCTTTGATACGGCTAACGTTTGGAGGAGCAGATGCCAAAACAGGATAGCAACAGGTGTGGTCCCAAGCAGAGCAAAACAAAAATAAACTCTATGGTTAAATAAATTTGCAACATTGTATTTCACTAAAGTCAAACTAGTTCCCTTTACAGAATGCAGGACTTTTAAAGTGCTAAAAGACTCAGTGAGTCAAAAAGTTGTCATCTGTGAGTCAAAAGCCTTTCACAATATTGGAGATCCCAGAATCCTTTATAATGCAGCCATGTCGTCACACAACTCGGGGTTACTGAAATACTCAATTAGGACGTAAGAAGAAAATCGTAAAACTAGTTTTGACCTCAAGGGCCACCTCAAAGAGGCTCAAGGGTTCCCAGGATGCTCTAAACAAAAATGGTTAGGAGGTGGGACTTGAGCTGTAGCCCCACAGCAAACTCAACTACCCCAACTCACAGCGAGAGAGGAGAAGGGAAAGACATGCCTTTGTGTGTTCTAAGAGCAGTTTCCTGTTGTCCTCTTTCTCTCCTTTCTCTATCCTGTCTGTTTACTTTTAAATACTTCATTGCTCCATAAAAGACTCCATGTAGTTTAGTCTTCTGGGAAGTCTACACTCCTGTGACAGAGACACGTTTAAATATAAGTAAACCTTATTTTAAGAAGACTAATGACTCTTCATTCGCTGTGGAGGGGGTCACCCCTCTCTAAGTATTTATTGGTACTTAATGGTCTCTGGGGGAAGGAGAGAGATTTTCTTCAGTGGTGTAACCTGTGTTCCTGTAAATAATCCCTCACCCACACCCCTAATGAAACTCACTGGGCTATCAAAAAAGGAAAGAGAGGGAAAAAGTAACAGAGAAAGAAAGCAAAATGAAATCAGAAGAGGGACCAGGTAGAAAGGGAAGGGAAATAGGAGGGAGGAATGGGGTGAGCATGATAAAACACATTTAGAGTATGTATGAAGAGCCACTATGAAACACATTGTTAAGATAATCAACATACCCAAAGTAAGGTGCATTATATTGGAGCATTGCCATATGGTGCTTGATCGGGCTGAGAAGGTCACCCACATCCAGCAGAGGTTACTATTGTTTATCCGGTGTGTAAATGTCCCCACAGTGAGAAAGAGAAGCCAAAGAAAACTCAGTCATGGAGACAAGTTTCAGCTGGGAACTCAGCTGAATTTCTAAGCTTCTCCAAATGTGGGCGCCTGATTCAATGATTGTGGTAGTTTGAATGTAATTGGCCCCCATAGGCTCAGAGGGAGTGGCACTATTAGGAGGTGTGGAGAAAGTATGTCACCGGGTGTGGGCTTTGAGATCTCAGATGCAAAAGCTACATCCAGTTCCACTCTCTTTTCCTGCTGCCTGCCAATCTGGATGTAGAACTCTCAACTACCCCAGCACATGTCGACCTGAGTGCCACTGTGCTTCCCATCATGACAATGAATGAAACTTCTGCACTGTAAGCCAGCCCCAGTTAAATGTTTTCCTTTATAAGAGTTTCTATGGTCATGTTGTCTCTTCACAGCAATAGAACCTTACTCCATCTGTCCCTGTCCTTTTATTTGGAAGCCTTGTCTGAGGCGGCTCTCTGCTCTGCTCAGGGCTCTCTCCATGGGGGAGCTCTAGCTGATTGCCCCAATGGGGCTACTCCATGCACCCCACTTTGGGTGCCATTTGTAGTTGCTTTTTCTTTGGGTCTCCAACCAGCTCCCCAATAAAGACAAAGAGACTTATTATTAATTGTGAATGCTCGACCTTAGTTTAGGCTTGTTCCATTGACTCTTTTAACTTAATTTAACCAGTTATTTATCTATATTTTGCCTTAGGGCTTTTTACCTTTCATTCTGTATGCCCTCCTTCCCTGCTTCCTCTGGGTCTAGCTAGCCCCTGCATTTCCCTGGCATCTCTTTTCTTTATTCTCCTGAACCTAAATTCCTCCTACTTACTCTTCCTGCTTGGAAATCCTGCCTATACCTCCCCCTTACTATTGGCCATCCATCTTTTTATTAGCCCAATTGGGTGCCTTAGGCAGGTGAGGTAAAGCAACACATCTTTACAAAGTTAAACAAGGGCAACAATCTTTTAAATAAATATTTAAACAAATAGTTTAAATAGTTAAACGAGTAATCTGCAACACCAGTCGATTTTTTGTGGGATGTTTTGGGCACCTGATTTTATTATGTTTTGCCATCTATCTGTCTGTCTGTCTGTCTATCTATCTATCTATCTATCTATCTATCTATCTATCTATCATCTATATATCTCTTGCTATTTATTCTTTTACTTTGTTTGGTTGTATACTTACTAAATTCACTCATTCAAAGCCAATATATGGCCATCCTAGATCATCCTCTGGACCACACAAAACATAATAATAATAACAAATTCTCCTCTATCAGTAGTTTAGAAGCCAACCTAATATTTAATTCGTCAGCATATTGCTTATTTGGGTAAGGCAGTGTCTTTCCAGAAAGAGACCTTAATGAAGACATAACTTCAATAGGGGAGGATGTAGACACCTTTGGTTACTCCCACCACAGGATGTGAATGAGCCCCCTCAGGTAGAGCCCTCACCCAGGCACGTGCTATTCAGAGACAGACACACAGGGTAGGGGATTACATCATGGGGTTCTAGAAAGCTGGATACCCTGGTAAAAAGTAATTGGGCTTCCCTTTTAGGGAGGTGTCCAAAGATAACGTTTTACTTATGTAAGAGTCTTGTTTGTGACCCCTCCTTGACCCATGGCCCTGAGATGTTTATACTAGACCAGAGAACCTTGACCCATGGCCCTGA
>PVIU01014865.1:30000-50331 GCA_004026605.1 Ondatra zibethicus | reverse complement strand
AGGACCTATCTCTTCTGCATGTATTATCTTTTTGAGAACCGAGTCTTTTTGAATGCACTCCTTCCTAGGCCGGGAGGGATGGGGGTGGGCCTTGGACTTCCAACAGGGCAGGGCACCATGCCCTCTTTCAAAGAAGAAGGGGGAGGGAGGAGGGGTGGGGAGGTAGTGGGAGGGGACTGGGAGAAGGGGAAGAAAGGTAGAAATTTTATTTCTTTAATTATGTTTTTGAATGGAAAAAATAAAACAAAACAATGTATGGAAAAAAAAAAGAAAATCTGTCCCCTTTTACATATGAAGACATACCAGTTAACACAAGGAAAGTTTAAAGACAAACGTTAAGTAGGAAGAAACAACAGACAGAAATTAAGATTTGAAAGTCATCACCTTAGATTCCTATACAAACTTAAGATGGTATAGAAATGTTTATTTGTGATTAAGTTAGAACTACTGAGGTAATCAGTTGAGATCAGATTTATCAATACAATATTAAGAAGTAAACTGGAGAGAATGAGATTCTTCAGACAGAGCCTTTGTCTCCCTCTCTATAGCACTGTTCAACTAGGTTCCATTTGTGTAATACAGGGGCTTGTCCAAATGTTTGGTTATTAATTTTATTTATTAAAATACATATTCATTAAAAATTTTAATGGTATGTTCACATCTTATGTAGCAACATTTAAGACATCTAACTCCAACTTATTAACTGGTGTGCCCACTGATGGAATTGCAAAAAAATAAATGCTATAAAGTTAATACAGACATCTATATTATTAAGAGTATTTATCTGTTTTACATATGAGAGTTCTATATAAAATCTTATTTGGAAAAACATCCCATTGGTTAAGTAGGTTTTAGAATGTCTCATCAGCTATAAGCTAGACAGAAAATTATTACTTGACCATTTTCTTATTTGCAAAGAGTTTCTAGTCCTTTCTTGGCACAACTGACTGCTTTTCTTTATCATAAAAGACTTCCATCCACAAAAAGTTTGCGAAATTGACATCTAGAATGTTTGCTCAATTTTCTAATATCTTGTGGTGAATAACAACAGTTACTAAAATAAACATATATAGCTACTATAAATACATTGGAATAAGAATTAGGATGAAAATATAAACAATTACTTTGACCTACCTATACAAGTTAAGGTGAATTCTGGGGTAGGAAACATCTCAGAACAAGTTTGTTTCAGATGGTGCAATGGGAAAAGGCATTCATGGTTGATCCAAGATCTGGGATGCTAATCAATTAGGCTAGCATCATCCAACTGTTCATTCAACTCACTGAGAACACTCCAAGCACTGTTACAGATGCTAGGGACCCATCAGAGAACAAGGCGGCAACAGTTTAAGATGGTATAAACTGAGCTGGGGGCATTGTGATGCACACCATTAATCTCAGTACCCAGGGAGCAGAGGCAGGTGAAGGATCTCTGTGAGATCAAGGCCATCTTCCTGGTCTACATAGTGAGTTCCAGGACAGCCAGGGCTACATACATAAAGAGAGACCTTGCTTTTTTTTTTTAAAGATAGTATAAGTCTGAGTCCAATGTGAATGCATTTTCTTTATTGTTTTATCATATTATTTTTTGATATATATGTATGCATCCATGTGCCACACTACCTGCATAAAAATCAGAAAACAGATAGGCAGGAGCCTGGGTTCATAAAACTAGATGGCAAGTATTTTTATACTGATCCACAGGTGCAACTTCTGTAATCAGAGTTAAACGTATCTCCATTCCTTTTACCTGCTCTCACTGGCTTTCTATTATATTTTATTGTTACTCTGAGACATGGTCTTGCTTTGTAGACCAGACAGGTTTGTAATATGCTACAGATAGCTCAGGCTTGCAATCCTTCTACATCAGCCTCTTGAAGTGCAGGGATTACAGATATGCATAACCACACCCAGCTTTTATAACTTTTGAATAGCATGCACCACCCTTTTATCTTCTAACAGATCGGTTATGATACTACACTGAGAAGTTCCTGACAGCCATATTCATTTTAAATTCCTGATAATATTTCATTGACATGGCCATTCAATGATTAAATAAATGACTGTGAAAATTAGTAATATTAAATCAAAACTTCATGTTCCTTTAACTTTAGCATGTAATGCTTTACAATGCATACAATCCTCATAATAACTAGGAGAGAACAAAAGTACCTGGGATTATTTTCCTTGTTTTACAGAGTTCATCAAGGTGAAATCATATATTCATGCTCCCAGATCTGCCCAAGAACAGTGTACTTCTAATCAGTTTTGAAAATCTTTTAGAAAAATTGGCAGACTCAAAATGAGAATGACTATTCACAGCTATACTCCAGAAAGCCACATTTTATGGCCAAATAACATCTCATATCTTGGCATAAGATATGGGTCTAGTTTCAATAAAATAAAATCCACATATACTTATAATTTAAAATCAGATTTTCCAAATGTTTTATCTGTGTTAAGTCATACTATGCGAAAAGGACTTAAGAAGCTTAGGATGACAAGATAGTTTCCAGATCAGTCTCCGTTATTATATTTAGTCTTAAACATGTAAAAGAGCTATTCTGGTTATCTTTATTTTATAGGAAGAAAGCTGAGACTCAGAGAGGTTACTGAACTTGTATTGGGCCATTCAGCTAGCTGGTAAGTGGCACACTCAAACTCTGACACAGGTTTTCAGTGTCTAAGCCCCATTTCCAAATACTAGTCATTCTCCCAATTTACTGGCTCTTTTGTGGCCAGTTTTCTACCTGAAATGCTTTCTTTGTTGCCAGAGGTCGTCTGTTCATATGCACCAGGTACCTTCCTTCAAGCAGTAAAGACATCATGATGTCATATTCAGAGCACAGCCTAGCAAAAGTCAGTGAAGTTGAATTATTAGACTACATTGGGGGACACTGGCTTAGGGCTAGAGGCAGAGACAGCAATGAGAAACTGACTAAGCCAAATAGAAAAGCTTTGCAATGTGCACCATTGCACACTGAGGACTCAATCTCCAATTCTACCAATTTAACCTTGTAAGTTCTGCTTACATTGATTCTCAAAAGTACCTCTGAAAATTCTGCCTCTGAAGGTGCATACAGTGGTGCATGACAGTAATGACAAGATACTTAAAATACTTCTTTGCTCTTAGTTTCTTCAAAGTTTGTTTCAGTTTTGTTAACTGTACTACAGTACATTTAAGGACAGGGATTCAATTGCAAACACAAACTCAGGGTTCTCAAGACTCTGGCACAGAGAGAATGAGGATGCCAGTGGCATGAAATGTTTCAGAAAAAGTTAAGGGTCAAGCTAAACCGAAGCATTCCACACTACTCAATATAAACATATGCAACTATTTCCCCATCTGTAAAACAGGGAAAACAGGAGTAGCTCACAGGATTAGTGTATATATTATAAGAGCTTAAGTAGAAAATACTTAGAACAGTATATAAAACACAGTAAGTGGTCTAAATTTATTTTTAGAGGTGTTTAAATTTGGCCACAACATACTCTGAATTAATCTCAACAGTGTTTATTTTATTCTGGGCTCTTTCTAGTCCATTGTTCCATAAAGTTATATAGTTTATAAGCTCTTTGATACTGAAATTATAGCTATGAATACAGTTTGTGGTGAATGTCCCTGCACTGTAGAACATATTAATAAACTTCAAAACTGATACTGGAGGAATGTTTAAAAAATAGCGGTTCAATTTTAGGTGAGATGGCCAGTAAGTTCTTAACAGAAAGTAAAGAGGTAGATTTTGGAGACATGTTAAGAACCGTTAGGTCTATCAGTCATAAATCTTGTAAGCTTTAGTTTATATATCTTTAAAAGACCCACTGTTGTGAGGACACATTACAGGTTTACATAAAATATTTGGAACAAGTCTACTGTCAAATACATAAGTGGTGGGCACTCAATTTGCCTTAACAATTACTTAAGAGTTAAACTTTGCAATCCTTTTGCTTTAATGCTAGGACATCATCATCACATTTTAATGGCTCGAGAACAAAGGTGTTATAGCTGCTGCTCTAACTAACCATTCTTTTCTCTCTTAAATACTTTCACTAAATCAGCAGTATAATTTACAATTGGCATGATAAAATAGAGAAAAGCAGTAGACATAAACCAAGCTAATATTTCTGCCTTCTGTGTTCTCCTAATTCAATAGTAAAACTTAGTTCTTGTTAATATTCAGTTCTCCCAGTCAGACTATGTTTATTATCCTTTTCTGTACAGATCAGTCAATGAAATAAACAGTCGATCCCTAAACATGACTCAGGCTGCTTGGCCACAAACTTACTATCCTAACTGGCTACTCATAGTACTAGATAAGAAGTAATTCTCATACCAAGAGATCATTTAGTTGACTCAAATAATTGGGTCTTAGGTAGTTATTTTTTAACAATGTAGTAATAGAATCACGGAAGATGTCTCATGATTTTCCTACATTATGTTTTGTGCCAGAATCTCTTCAGTAACAATTCACTAAAGGTTATATTTTTCAAATATCAAAATACTCAAAAATAACTAAAATACCAAAAGAAGGGCGCCAACATTAATTAATTGTGTTAATCCTTCTATCTTGCCAGACTGATAGGATTTTGATAAAAACCAAGCCAAAGCAAACTGGCTTGGTTGTTCTTTGCCATTTTTAGATTATAGTAGAAATTATAATATTAGGCACTTCTTTAATTACAAACTAGGTCAGTTTGTACATAATACCTAGGATTTCTTTCTGAAAGCTCACCTAGGCTATCTTCTACATTTAATAGGAAAACAAGCCACTATAGAGAGAACCGTTACAAATTAATCAAAATGGCTAACAGACTTTCTTTGAAGTAAAATGAATAGCCATGAATGTGTTTTCTCTCTCAAGCACTTTAATCTAAAAAGGGAAGAAAAGCACTCATTTCCTCTAAAAGCCCTCAAGACAGAAGAAATTTCATTAGAAAAAAAATCAGAAAGTAAAAACAAAAATCCTGCCCAGGCTCTACATCTCCTCCCTTGGGATATATAAGAAATGAAATCTTTTGATAACGTATCCAAGCAATGCTCTCCCTCCCATGTACAACACTCAAGTTCCTAATTCTAGCTTCAACAGACTTATTTCTCAGCCCACTGTTAATTTTTTTCTGCTTTACATGTGATACTTTAACATACTACCTGGGGTTTATTTAGAAACTTCAAGGACTAACTACTAACTCTTTCATACTTCCTAAACCTATGTTATACTGCCACTTAATTTCTTGGTAGGCTACACTGTGACTCTCTTGCCTGCTCTTGGGACCCTTTTCCTCCTATGGGGTTGCTTGTTCAGCCTCAATACGAAGGCTTTGGCCTTGTTAGATTTATCTTGTTTTATCATGTCTGGTTATTCTTTCTTGGAGGCCTGCTTTTTTCTGAAGAGAAACAGTGCGGAAGTGTATCTAGGAGAGAGGGGAGTTGGGGGAGCTGGAAAGTGGGGAGGGAGGGTAACTGTGGTCTTGATGCATTATATAAGAAAAGAATCTATTTTCAAAAAAAGACATAGTGTTCTGTCTCTTATACATTTTCCTTATTTGAAATTGTTCTTTAATTCTTGATAAGTACAACTGAAAAGTTTTGATTTGAGCCCTAGAAGACCAGTTTCTCTCAAAACATTTTCCCATTCACTTACCAACTTGAAGGTCTTGCATAGTAGACACTACCACTCTCTTGGATATATAAACTGTGACATTCAATTGTTCCAAGACATACTTCATATCCTTGTTTTCCCCTTTCTGTCTTAGGACACTTGACTGTTTTGCACATTTTTTTCCAGATAAGCGAGAAAAAGCAATAGTTCTTGTTTCCTCAAAATATTATAGCACTGGCATATAGTAACCATTCAGTAACTACTAACATGATAATGAAAAAGAATGGGCAAAAATATTGTTGTTAGCAAGTCTAATAAAGTCCTAAAGAGAAAAAAGTTTTAAAGAGGCTATGAGTGAAACACAGTAGTAAATAAAGCAGGTGCTTAGTGTGCCCAAGAGTTTGTGTTCAATTTCCAGCATTAAGAAGTTTAGCTGGAAAAAAAGTCAAGCAGTCTTTAATCCCAGTACTTGGGAGGCAGAGGCAGGTGGATCTCCGTGAGTTTGAGGCCAGCCTGGTCTACAGAGGGAGTTCCAGGACAGGCTCCAAAGTTAAACAGAGAAACCCTGTCTTGAAAAATTAAAGGAAAAGAAAAGTAAAAGTTTAGCTGACAAGAGGTCCAAATTCCTGGTGAAAAACTGGATTTTCATGTGAATGTCATTTGTTCAAATAAGGGACTGCTAAACTATCTTTAAAAGTATCTCTCTCCATTTTTGCAGATGAACTTTAATGAGCAGCATCATAAGTAAAACAGATAAAAGTAGAAAATACTCCAGAGATGCCTCTCGATAGGGTCTGGAGTCTCATCTAAAGAAAGCTGCTTCAATAACCCTCTCTTTCTCTTGTTTTGTGTTATGAGACAGGCTCTTGAATTACAGACCAGGCTAGCCTCAAACTCATGAACCACTTGCCTTCCTACCCTAAATTATAAGATTACAAGTGTCCAGTTACTCACGTTTCTTCGAGACAGAGTTTCTCTGTATAGCCCTGGCTGTACTGGAAATCACTCTGTAGACCAGGCTGGCCTCAAACTCACAGAGATTCACCTGCCTCTGCTTCCTGAGTGCTGGGATCAAAGGTGTGTGCCACCACCACCCTGGTTAGTCATTCACATTTAATGTTAGTATAAATACTTTGGAATGGAATCAGGTGTAGTAACTACTTCTATAATCCCAGCACTTGGAAGAAGGAACAAAAGGATCAGGAGTTAAATGTCATCACTCATTATAACAGCAAATCAGAAATAATACCCTGTCACCAAAACCCCAAATGCAAAAAAACCCTAAAAATGAATAAATAAATTCAACACAGTGTATAAAGAATGTATAAAATGTATAAAACCTGGCTGTTAATTTTGTTAATATATGGAAAGAGTAAATTGCTGCATCATCACTGATGGTTAGGATACAAATTTGCTAAGCCCAATATGAAATGCTGTACAATCACAATCATTATGAAATAAAATGAAAGCATCTTCATAGCAATATTGTTTTTCTTTAAAGCTAGCATAGGTGGGCAGGGCTTTCAGCAGAAGCTGTTGGCGGCAGTTTGAACCTTCAGTCATCTGCAAGGCCGTAGGAGGTCCCACCCACCAATATGACTCCACTGTAATCTATTTCACCTTGCTCAGATACACTGTTTAACATTTGTGAATGTAAAATAACCTCAACCAGTAATTTTCAACCATGAGAACAAAAGCAACTTGATTGAAACTAATTTACATTTTCAATTATTATTACAAAAATTTAGAAACTCTGCTCTTTTTATGTGGTCTGTTTGTTTTTAAATGATCACCCTTAACCAACCAGAAGGGATGTTTGAAAGGGATTTCAGAATGCTGGCTACTCCGATATAAACAAATTAGGATGTAAACTCTCTTGTTAACTATAATATTAGTCATGCCCTATCTTAATAAATAAGGTAGTGATAATGATAAAAAACAGGTGCTGAGACTGCATACAAGAATGCAGAGCTTCCTAAGCATGATGACTGACAAAAGCCACACTCATCCAAAAATCCAGACATTACTGTGCAATTTAAAAGGAGCACCTTTTGTTCCATGTCTCCATATAAAAACTCCTATTAGAAAGAGTCATTCTTAAAGTTCAATTTCACCTTCTTATCATAAGGAAGCTCAATTTTCTTTAATCTTAAATCATTGTACTGTAGAACTAACTAGAGGGGGTACAGTTCAATAATTGTTAATACTCAATGATCACCGCAAAAAAAACCCTACAAAACAGTCCTACTATCCCCCAAAACCCCAACCTGCTATTTCTATACCATTCTCTATTCTGTGACAACCACTGCTCTGGTCACTAATATTATCTTTTGTATTTTCAAGATCACATAGTGAAACATGATGGCTCAGCAGATAAAGGCAGTGGTCACCAAGCCAGACAACCTTAGTTCAATCACCAAATCCCACACAGAGGAAGAATAAAATCGATTCCCTCAAATTGTGCTCTCACTCATCATACATGCACTGCTGTGTGCACACACAAACAAGTGAAATAAAACACACAAAAAAGACTACATATAACAGGAATCACACACTATACAGTTTTAGGTTGATTCTGGCTTCTTTAACTCAGTGTCATGGCTCTGTGATTCATGCAATTTGTTGAGTATATCAGTGGGTTAGTTCTTTTATACTGCTAAGTCATGTTTTATGGTATGGAAGTACCAGGTTACTCATTAAGTCATTTCAGAAGGATGTTTGTTTCCCATTTTTAATTCATGTGTTATAAACAGCCATGAAGAGGTTTCTCTTAGTTATGGTTTCTATTGTTGAGAAGAGACACCATGACCACAGCAACTCTTATAAAAGAAAACATTTAATTGGGACTGGCTTATGGTTTCTGAGGCTTAGTCCATCATTTGAATGATGATAAGCAATCAAACATGGTGCTGGAGAAGAGCTGAAAATTCCACATCTTGATCTGCAGACATCAGAAGCAACACTGTGTCCTATACTGGGCATAACATTAGCATACGGGATCTCAAAGTTCACCTCCACAGTGACACACTTCCTCCAACAAGAGCACACCTCCTAATAGTATCGACCAAGCATTCAAACACATGGGGCCATTCCTATTCAAATCACCACAAGCTTGTTATACAAATAGAGTAGAATGAATCTAAGATAGATAGATAGATAGATAGATAGATAGATAGATAGATGGATGGATGGATGGATGGATGGATGGATGGATGGATGGATGGATGGATGGATGGATGGATGGATGGATGGATAGACAGACAGACAGACACACAGACAGACAAATAGGATTTATAAACATGTTCTCATCTGTGGCTCATTTCTTCCTCTACAGAGGTTTTGCAGACCAAGGATTTCAATTTTGCTTTGTTTTGTTTTTGTTTTTTGAGACAAGGTTTCTCTGTGTAGCCCTGGCTGTCCTTGAACTCAGAGATCCAACTGCCTCTGCCTCCAAAGTGCTGGTATTAAAGGCATGCATCACCATTGCCAAGCAAGATTTCTAATTTTGAGTATACGTGATAAGTTTCTTTTCTATAATGGACCTTGATTTTAGTTTCATGTCTAAGACAACTTTGAGGTCAGCCAGCAAGGGTTACAGCATGAAACTCTGTCTTCAAAAAAAAAGTTTTCTTTTTTTTTCTATATAAGAACATTGGGCTGGAGAGATGGCTCAATGGGTAAGATCAGTGCCTGCTCTTCCTAAAGGTCCTGAGTTCAATTCCCAGCAACCACATGGTGGCTCGCAACCACCTGTAATGAGGTCTGGTGCCCTCTTCTGGCCTGGAGACATACACACAGACAAATATTGTATACATAATAAATAAATAAATAAAATTTAAAAAAAAACATCAATTTTTCCGACATTACTTATTAAAAGAACTAGCCTATCTGCATGAAATTGTTCGTTGCATCTTTATCAAAAATCAAAGATCCTACTTCTTCCCTAGGAAAATGCCAAATGTCAGATGATGCTGGTGTAGCAAGCAATTAGTTTGGAAGACCTAGGAGTTCAAGTTTGGGAGGCCATTGCAGCTTCTATGGCTAAAGTTGTAACCATGGTAGGAGCTACAGAGCAGCCATGGGGTTCATGGAGGCAAAGACAAGAAGATCTCTTCTATCAAGTAAGGCTTGATTAAGCAAATGAAGATTCCTGGAAGAGATCTGTTCTCCCTGCCCAAAAAGAGTCTTTATGTAGGTCTGAGGACAACTTGGAGGAATTGGTTCTCTCCTTCAACGATATGGATCCTGGTGACCAAGCTCATATCTTCAGGCTTGGCAGCAAGTACCTTTACTGTTAAACTATCTCATTGGCTCTGTAAATGAATTTTCCCTATGGTGTCTCTTAAGGATGATGTTTTGAATGGCAATCCACTGTAAAAACAGTAGAAACATTCAGACAAAGTCTTTGTCACCATAGAAGTATCCACTGTCACCTAGGGAGGGGCATCATCTTGTCAAGCTCTTCATTGCCTTGTATAGAGAAGTAGGCTGCTATCTCTATGCTGTTAAGCCTTATCCCTGCATCCAGAGGCCTTAACACCATATCTGCTCCTGTGCTCAAGAAGCTGCTAATAGTGTCCATTATTGATAACTGCTATACTTCATCAAGGGGCTGCACTGCCACTCTTGGCAACTTCACAAAAGTTATCTCTGATGCCATCTCAAAGACCTCAGGTATTTCCCAACTTTGAAAATAGAACATGTTCACCAAGCCTCTATAACAGGAATTCACAGATCAATCTTGTAAAATCAGGACAACCTCTGGTATAGTTCCTTAGGTGCCATTCAGCTTTTTTTTTTGAGACAAGGTTCCTCACTGAACCTGGAGTTCAGCACATAGATAAGGCTGGCCAGTGAGCCTCAAGGATCCACATATCTCTACCTCCCTAGCACAGAGATTACAAATGTCTGTCACATACCTGGCGTTTGGAATGGAGTTCCTTGGAACTGACCTGGCGTGCTTATGCTGTCAAAGCAAGCACTGCAAAGTCTGGGTTATCTCCCCTGCTGACACAGAGGTTTCATGTAAAAAGATACAACCAAGTCTGTTGAAAAGAATAAGGCTACACATAGGTAAGTTTTTCTGAAACTCTAGGATTGCAAAATGTACATCCCTGCCAGAGAGCTCCTTAAGAGACATCAGGAAATGTTTCAAGTGTATGTTGTGCTTTTGTTCTTCTGAACTTTGTCTCAGTAAATCTATGAGCACCACTGCCATCGAGATTCATGTGGTTATTCTTGCCTACATTTCCATCCAGAAAGACCAAGACATCAAAAATTGTATCATGCACACAAGTCAAGATATGGCTACTGGATGCTTCTGTTTATTTCTTGTAAGGCTTTTATAAATTAGCTTAGGAAGAATTCTCCTCTAGGCAATAAAAACTAAATGTTTCCTACTGAACTTTATTGTCAATTGACATAATAGCTAGACATGGATTTTCTAAAAAAAAATGAGTTAGGAACTGGAACAAAAATATTATGGCAGCTTTCTGACCACAACCAACTTTAATTTTCATGAAGGTTGTGACAGGGAGATCCTACCAACTATAAACTGAAGTCTGTGTTTATCTGCAGGTTCTTGGCCCTAAATATGGCCTTTCCCATGGAAAGTGCCAGGGAACAAGTTTGATTAAAAGCTCCTTTTAAGAGAGGCAAAAGAGGCTTTTTTTCTTTTTGAGATAGGGTCTCTCTATGCAGCGCTGACTGTCCCAGCACCCACTATGAAGACAAGGCTGCCCTCGAGCTCACAGGGATCTGCCAGCCTCTGCATCTTAATTACTGGAGTTAAAGGTGTACAAAACACCATGCCTGGCTTTTCTTTCTGGGTCTTTTTTGTTTGTTTGAGAAAGGGTCTCATAGATAAAGTGGGCCTCATAGTTAGAGGGTAGCCAGGCTCACAGCTATCCTCCAGTTTCATTCTCCTGAGGATTAGGACTATAAGGATGAAATACTGTGCCCGGATGGGGTGAGTTTGCTCCATATTTTCTTCCTTGGTCTTGGTGTTGGTCAATTTGCCAATTTTACCCTGACTTGATTACAGCAGCTTTATTTTAAATATTCAAGTTCTGTACTGATGCTTCTTCCTTTCTGCTTTGTTCTTTCAAGTCATTAAATAGATGTAATACCAGACTATACAGTTTCAAAAGTATGTGCTTTTCTTGTTTAGTTTTTCGAAGACAGCATTTCTGTGTAGTTCTGGCTATTCTAGAACTTGTTCTGTAGACCACACTAGCCTCAAAATCACAGAGATCCGTGAGTCTCGGCCTCCTGAGTGCTGGGATTAAAGGCATGTATCACAGGCCTGGCTAAGTATGGTTTTTTTTTTTAAAGGAACTAGTTAATTATTCCTAAGTCTTCAAATATGTGACATTCTCTTAAAGTTCATGGGAGTCTAATGCTGCTGATATTGATCATTTGTATTATCTTTTTTATGCTTGCTTTATTATGAATATTGTTGCCTTTAAAATACTCAAAATTTCACTTTCACTAATGTTATGCATTTAAAATTTTACTTTTATTTTATGTGCATTGGTGTTTTCTCACATACATGTCTGTGTGAGGGTATTGGATCCATAGGAAGTGTAGTGACAGACAGTTGTGAGCTGCCATACGGGGTGCTGGAAATTTAACCTGGGTCTTCTGGAAGAACAAACAGTACTCTCAACCACTGAGCCATCTCTTTAGCCCCTGTATTCCGTTTTCAATTCCACTGATTTAGCCT
Source organism: Ondatra zibethicus (assembly GCA_004026605.1). NCBI lineage: Eukaryota > Metazoa > Chordata > Mammalia > Rodentia > Cricetidae > Ondatra > Ondatra zibethicus. Next base: position 38,007 of record PVIU01014865.1, on the reverse strand, counting down.
TTCTTATTCTACCAATTTCCTTTTGCTTGCTTTGGCTTTATTTTGCTTTTCTTTTTCTATTTCCAAGATAGACACTCAGATTATTGATTTGATAACTTTCTTTTCTAATAAAAATATTCAATAATATCAATTGTTCTCTAATCATTGTAATACCTATACAAGCTTACTATTTTATTATTTTGTTGATTTTGTATGTTCATGGTGAATAAGACCTTCTATAAGTCATGCTTCATTATCTTTACTTTATTGATTTTGTTCTTTTTCACTATAGTTAAATTTATTTTTTAGTAATTTATTTATATTTGATGTGCATGGGTGTTTTGCCTGCATGGTTGTCTACATGAGGGTGTCAGATCTTAGAGTTACAAAGATGAGCTGCCATGTGGGTGCCAGTAATCAAACCTGGATTCTCTTCATTGCTGAGCCATTTCTCCTGCCCCATAAACGTATTTTTCAGAATGTAATTTGTAACTTCAATTCTTTAAGCTTATTAGTTTGTTTTATGATTCAAAATATAATCTGTCATGTTGGACGTTCCATGTGTACTTGAAAAGAACCAGGCTAGTACCATTGTTGGACACTCTATAAATATCAACCAGACCCAGATGGTTGTCAGTTCCTTTATATCTTTGCTGATTTTATGCCCAATATTTCTGTCATTATAAAAGGAATGTTACAGTTGCCAAGTATAATTGTGGATTATCTATCTCTCCTTTCAGTTCTGCCAGTTTTCATTTATGGAATTTTGAAGCTGTGTTGTTGCCTAACAACACATTTAAATTATGAGATCTTCTATCATTATGTAATAATCTGCTTTATCCTTAGTCATTTTCTTTGTTACGAAGTCTAAATTTTATGCTATTAATATTTACATATATACTATTTTATTAATGTTTATATAGTATAGCTTGGCATTTTATTTTTACCTCTTTTCTTCTTGGCTAGTTTAGAACTCATGATCCCACTTGTCTCTGCCTCCTAAGAGCTGGCATTACACGAGTAAAACACCATGTCTGGCTGTCATTTTCTACTATTAAACTGCATGTATCATATTTTAAGTGGGTTTCTTGAAAACAGCTAATAGTTGTACCACTTTTTAAATGTATTCTGAAAATTTTCACTAGTCTATACACATTTAAATCATCTACATCTAAAGAGGCCATCAAAATATATGTGGATTGGCTCTATCATTTGATTAAGCTTTCTTTCTGCTCCTCCCCCCCCCCATTTTCTGTTTCCTGTTTCTATGGGTGTTTAAGATCACTTTTAGCTTTATATATTATAGCTGATATTTGCAGTTTAAGAATTTCAATGTATATACTTAGTAAAGAAACGCCCCCCTTTCCTGTCCCCATTGTGTTGTACTTGTCTATACATTAGCTCTGTTCAATGAAAACCTTATTAGACAGTCCTACAGCTTATGTTTTCATCTCTAAGATCTAGTTCACTGAATTCGAGACTTTCGTACACTTAGCACTTCTGCTGCTGTTCCTTCATTCTTCACATTCCAAGTTTCCTTCTCTTATTACTTATCTTCACTCTGAATCTTTCTTTAGCAATTCCCAGAGCAGATCCTTTTTGTCCATAAGCAGATTTTATGGTAGTCAACTCTTACTCATGTGAGAATTTCTTTCATCTAAAGATATTTAGATAATATGGAAATATTTCTATACAATTTTCTTGGATATAGAAATATGAGTTGGCAATTCTTTTAGCATTTCAAAAACATTGCCCCAAACTTTCTGCCCTCTGTGATTTCTGATGAGAAATATATCATTCAACTAATTTTCCTATGTAAGTTGTTTTTCTCTGGCTGCTCTTAAGACAGTTTGGTCTTAATTTTTAACAATTGATTATGATATATCTGAGAGCAACTTTCTTTGGGTTTAAATCTAGAGCCTTGCACTTTCTAGGTAAGTACTTTACTACTGAACTATAGATTCAATTCTTATTGAACTTCTCAAATTGTTTAGTTCATGTCTTAAAGAAATTTTCAGACACTCTTTTGTTACTATTTCCCAGGTCTCTGAGCTTCTGCTATTTTTTTCCTCCCTGGTCTCAATTAAGTCTCCTGCCCCTCTCCTCTATATTGGATAATTTTTATTTATCTATCTTCCTGTTCACAGACATGCTCCTTTCAGTTCCATTCTGCCATTGAAGTCATCTGGAGAGTCTTTTTACTCTAAAAGATTTATTTGAAATTTTTATATCATCTACTTTGCTGAGACTTTCTATTTTCCATTAATTTCAAAGGTATTCATCATTACTTGTTCAAACATGTGTGTAATAGTTGGAGTCTGTCTTATGGAAATTTCTGGTAATTCTTTTTTACTTTTTCTCCCTTCCTGTTACTTTATCCCCCTCTTTTGTGAAAATTGATTTTGTTGAGCTATACATGTTTCTCTGATCCCCTCCCTTCCTCTCCCCTCCCCTTCAACCCCCTCCCATGGTCCCCATGTTCCCAATTTACTCAGGAGATCTTGTTTTCTACTTCCCATGTAGATTAGATCCATGTATGTCTCTCTCAGGGTTCTCACTGTTGTATAGGTTCTCTGGGGTTGTGATCTGTAGGCCTGCTTTCTTTGCTTTATGTCTAAAAATCACTTATAAGTGAGTACATATGATATTTGTCTTTCTGGGTCTGGGTTACCTTACTCAATATGATGTTTTCTAGCTCCATCCATTTGCCTGCAAATTTCAAGATAGAAGAATGAAAATAGACCCATATCTATCACCACGCACAAAACTCAAGTCCAAATGGATCAAAAACCTCAACATAAAGCCAGCCACAATGAACCTCATAGAAGAGAAAATGGAAAGTATACTTGAACGCATTGGCACAGGAGACCACTTCCTAAATATAACCCCAGTAGCACAGACACTGAGAGAAACAATTAATAAATGGAACCTCCTGAAACTGAAAAGCTTCTGTAAAGAAAAGGACATGGCCAACAAGACAAAATGGCAGCCTACATAATGGGAAAAGATCTTCACCAACCACACATCAGAGAGAAGACCGATCTCCAAAATATACAAAGAACTCAAGGAAATCAGTCATCAAAAGAACAAATAATCCAATAAAAAATGAAGTACAGACCTAAACAGAGAACTCTCAACAGAGGATCTAAAATGGCTGAAAGGCACTTAAGGAAATGCTCAACATCCTTAGCCATCAGAGAAATGCAAATCAAAACAACTCTGAGATTCCATCTTATACCTGTAAGAATGGCCAAGATCAAAAGCTCTGATGACAACTTATGCTGGAGAGGTTGTAGGGTAAAGGGAACATTCCTGCATTGCTGGTGGGAGTGCAAACTGGTACAGCCTCTTTGGATATCAGTATGGTGATTTCTGAGAAAATTAGAAAACAACCTTACTCAAGACCCAGCAATACCACTTTTGGATATATATCCAAAGGATGCTCAATTGTACCAGAAAGACATGTGCTCAACTATGTTCATAGCATCATTATTTGTAATAGCCAGAACCTGGAAACAACCTAAATGCCCCTTGACTGAAGAATGGATAAGGAAAATGTGGTACATTTACACAATGGAGTGCTCCACATCAGAAAAAAATAATGACATCTCCCTCTTTCTCTTCCACACAAGCTAAACACATACTAAACCATTAAGCTACATCCACAGGCTGGTAGTATCAATTTTAGTAGGAGACCGACTTTATTAGCATTGGTCTGTGAGCTCTACATTTTTGTGGCATTGGTGCTAGTTCAGTTTTTAAATCTTTTGGAGCAATCCTGGGGATGTAGCTCTGTGGTACATTACATGCTTAGCATAAACAAGTCCCTAGATTCAATTTCCAGCACCAGAAAACATAATCTCAAAAAAGGAACTTTTATTCTGTTTTTGGATGTTCCATGTGCATGTATGCACTCTCTTAGTAGTTTACTGGAGTTCTGAGTGGTGACCTTTATTTAAGTTCTCAAGTCTTTGGTATGCTGATTAGAACTGCACTATTTTTCCTCAGGAGTTTGTTTATAAGCAATTCTATTTTCCTAGAAGTATTTTCTGTGATTCACCTTATTACCACTACTATAACCTCTCCTCTTCATTTATACTTAACTTTTTTGTTGTTGTTGCTTGTTTCTGACAGTGTATGACTATGTAGTCCAGTCTAACATTAAACTTGTAATTTTCCATGCTGGAGATATGGCTCAGTGGTTAAGAACACTTATTTTTCTTGCAGAAGGCCTGGGTTCAGTTCTTAGCACCCACATGGTAGCTTACAACCTTCTTCAGTTCCAGAGGATCCAATTCTCTAATCTCATCTATACAGACACCAGGCATGCATGTGGTGTACATATATACCAAAGGCAAAACACTCATATCCATAAAAAGAAGTAAATCTAAGAAAAACTTGTAATCTTCCTGCCATAAGACTCTTGAGTGTTAGGATGACAGGTATGTGCCATATTCAGCTCCTGGATACTTTTTAATTCAGTCCTCCACCAGAAAGATGTGTTTATAATTACTCAAGTCTGTCATGTACTTCCGTAAGTGTGCTATAATCAGAACCAGTGGATTGGGAGAGGAACACAATCTCTCAGAGTTCCAGCTCTAACACACTTCCCAGCTTCTGTTTGCCACTACAAGATCACTTAGGGACTGAGGCATGACAGAATGAAGAATAAAATTGATGGTCTCTGCATGACAAGAGTTCCCTTGGCTTCTGGAGTCCTCTCTGTAACCTGGTGCTCAAATCTGGTTCTGGGTTATGCCTCATTCAGCCGGAAAATGATAAACACACTTCTCATTTGCTAGTACTTGAAGCCTGGTCTTCATCTCTGATCTTGCTATTTATTTTTCAGGGTCTTCATGTTACTGTTTCATACATTCTTAAAAGGTCTCAATAGTTGCTTTCAAATGAAGAACCTAGAAGGAACATTACCATTCTCTTTTACTGTGAACTGAAACAATGGTAAAATCTGATTGTCAGGGTTGTTATGCTCTCCAATCAACGTTCATAATTTTAAAGATCTGGATCAACATTCTTACTTTCTAGAAAGTCATACCACATTAATTCTATTTCATCATGTCTCATTAGTACTAATTCTGTAATCGATTACTTTTAAAGCACCATTGTCTAACTTGAAATATCTATGCTTAGTTCTACAAAGTCGTCTACAGCAAGGCAGAATCCAGGATTCCAACCCCACCAACAACTAATACTTAAAAGTGCATGAATGAAAATTAGTATTAGAAGATCAAGGGGCTTAAATACTGAAAACCTGCATGCCACTTACCAGCTAGCTGAATGGCCTAAGACAAGTCTAGTAACCTCTCTAAATCTCAGCGGAGGGTGGGGTGTCTTTTAAGACAGGGTCTCAAAGTAGCCTCCAACTCTCCATATTGACATGGAAAGCCTTGAACTCCCAATCCTCTTGCCTTTACCCTCCAAGTGCCAGGAATTACAGGCATGTGCTGACATGCTCAGCTCCCAACATTTTCTTAATTTCAAGATTTCCCTTCAAAGACATTTTTTTTTTAATTTTTAACCTATGACTAACCTAAATGAAGAGCATCGCTTGGGACCACTCAACTAGAGTCTGATACCTAATCAAACCACAAATAGTTTGTTCTAAATAGTAAATTTTAACTTACTCTTTCAAAGTAAGAAGAAATACCACCTTCCCTCAAAGGCTGGTCTCCCTAACACTAAGAGTACCTGCTAAATAGATTGCATAGGGAAGTAATAGGGACCAGATCCTGCAGCTTCTGCATAGAAGCATATAGAAGATATATACCTCCAACTCATAATGCATTTGTATCTTACAGCTCAAACCAGTCTAACTTGTATTTCAACTACTTATATGCAGGCTTTCCTAAAAATTAGCATAGCTGTTGTTAATTACTTTCTATCATACCTTCAACACACCTGCAGATAGATAAAAGACACACATCCCAGAAAAAGCTCATTCCAGGATCTGCCCATGTACATGTAGGTAGGTGGGTGTGTATTTGTTTATGGGAGTTATCTTTGGTCCAGAAAATTTTCCTTGTTGACTCAACTATGAGCTGAAAGTAAAGCATAAATCATAGTTCTCCAAAAGTCTGTTAAAAAAAACATACTACCATTCATGCATGATACTCAGGAAGAATCTTACATTTGTTATATAGCAGAAGTTATAAATTCAAAATCATTAAGACTGCAAGGAGTATCTCCTCCAAATTCTTCTACATAATCAATACAAGAGAAAAATTAGACAAACAGTTAATCCTACCAGCTTTAACTTCAAAATGCATCTTGGACCTTCCAAGTTACCAGAAACATCCCTGCTATCCCTACCCCTTTAGTCAAGCAGAAACTACTTTCCTCATCTCTCCTAGAATTATAAGTCAAAGTCCTTAACCTGGATCATATGGCCCTTAGTGTCTGTCTCAGCACCCTGCACCTTTTCTCTCACTATATTCAATACTTTCCCCATTATTCACTCATCTTGTGCCACATGGCCTCTTTGGTATTTCTTAAATGGGCCAAACACCCTGCATCTTCAGCCCTTACTTCCTGTGTTCTGTGGCCCTTACATTGGTCTCTTCCCCATTTATCTGCTATGGTTACTGTCTCACATTCTTCTGGTCTCTTCTCAATATTACTGTTCCAAGAACTTCCCTAATCCCTTTACATAAACTATCAGTTCCTTTCCTCCTCACACAGCTGCATTCTTCTCCACTGTATTTTGTGACCACCTGCCATGCCATTTAATTATTATTTATTTATCATCAGTCTCCTTACACTGGGAGTGTAAGTTCCATGAGGACAGTTCCTTACTGTAGTTCCTTGCTGTACCCCTGATGGCTGCATCAAATACTGTCTCAGAGTAGGTATTCACTCAACTTTTGATGAATGACTTTGTAGTACAGAATAACAACTATTTATAACCATGACTACAAAGCACAAAATGATCTCTGCTTGGTTTCCAATGGGAGACATATCTATAAAGGTTATCATCAAGGTTAATGTCTATAGATACAAAGTAGACAAAAATTACCCAGGATACAAGATCCATTTTAGGCTCAGAAATCCTATCCTACAGTTCAACAACATTACCTTAAACTTTAGAGGTTTTGAAAAATCTTAGTTTCCATCATTCAGTACATCTACAAAGTCTTCAATATTATCAACAAACACACTTTGCGCAATACTACATTAAAGTGTGATGGTAAATGGTGTGGGGGGAGACAACAAACAGTATAAAGGATTGGTACTCACTAGACAGCTTTCCTTGAAACAGTGGCCAGCACAGCATACATTTTCAGGTGGTCTTCGCTAAACTACATATCCCAAAATTCCTTGCAAAATTTTACAAAGTCCCTCCCACAAAGTAAAATTCAGTGTTTGTGATTAAAATAAAGTAATGTGTTGCTGGTAAGGAATGTTCTGTACCTATTCTGCATAGCAACTCCAATATGTTAATTCAAATTGTGTTTGCATTTAATCAGGTCTGACTTTCCAGTGAGTTTCTTGTGCTTCTAAAATGAGAACTATACAATGTACAGCCTTAAAAATAAAATTTTACAGGGTGAGTGAAAAACAATATATGGTCTAAATATAAATTTTAATTTCAGCATGTGGTTTTGCTATTTTTAATTCCCATGGAATTTTAGACCCCCTTTAAGTCAGTGCACAGACATTACTACAGCTTACTGGTCATCAATGAATACTTCAAATACTAAGGATAACCAATATAAAATTTTGAGCCCAAAACATTTCCTGCCTTAAGTCTCAACAGCCCAAATATTCCTTTTCAAAAATGAATGGCTATTTTCCACTAAAATATTAACTTGGAAAGAATATTATTTTGTATAATCTCCAAATTATCATATACATATAAGCAGATGAATCAAAAGGAGGGAAAATCTCTTGTAAGACATTAGCATTAGATAAATTAAACACAAGTTAAAAAGCTAAAAATCAACAACAAAGAAAACAAAGTAAATATGAATATCCAAATTAATAATAGTAACCCCATCAAGAAGGCTTAAGAAG
>PVIU01014865.1:0-25000 GCA_004026605.1 Ondatra zibethicus | reverse complement strand
ATCTACAATGGGATAGTGATTGGCTGAGAGATTTTGCACAGCAAAGATTTTACAACATTTGTTAGAAAGTTTTTGTTAAACATAGTGCTGTTGGTCTCCAATACCCAGTCTTCTTTTCCTCTTTAGTAACAAAAAGCTATTCATCTCTGTGGCTAATTTTTGGCTCATGATATATAAATGGGTATGTTGTGCAGGACTTCAACAAGGTTTCTTAAAGAAATAACTTGGATAGGAAACACATTTTTAAAAAGATATATATGTATGTATGTATATGAATGTATGTATGTATGTTTGTTTGTTTCAGGTAAAAACAGAGACCAGAAGAGTATATCAGATCTCTTGGAGCTATAGTTACAGGCAGTAGTGAGCTGTCTGATATTTGTGCTAAGAACTTTGGAAGAGTAGTAAGCTCTTAACCACTGAACATCTCTCCAGCCTCAAAGGGGATCTCTTTCGACTCATCAGTCTTTTCGTCACTATTCTACCCTGTGATGTCTTGAACAAGTCTATATAGCCTCACTGAACTGTGCTGTGACTTTCAAGATAACAATTTGGTGCTGCTGTTGACAGATGATGAAGGGATGAAAGAATCACAGGAGAATCATCAATTCATAACTGAATTTCTGTTATGTGTTTAAAATATGCAGTCTTAGATTGGGAATTAAATGTCTGTTCATTTTATGACATTGTTAGTTTTGTTATTCATTACCTTCAGCTCAATAAAATACATATGTATTAGAGGCAAAAATACATCCCAGTATAATTTCTAATTGTTACAGGTAAAAATATATCCCTCAAAAACATATGCTGGAGTGCTAAGCTCAATTATTCACAAACAATCTTTATTTTAAACTATGGTCTTGGAAGAAAAAAATCAAGTTAAGATGAAATCGAAGTGAATTAGCGGGGCCTCTAAAACAGTATGACTGGTGTCCTTATGAAAAGAAAAGAGACGATTGACACTTAGAGTGAAGATGGTCATTTTGCAAAAGAAGCAGAGATTAGAATAAAATATGTACAGAGCCAAGGAACATCAAAAGTTAGCAAATGCTAGAAGAGGAAAGAAGGAATTCTGCCCTATCAAGTTTAGGAGGATGGCTGTGATGACACTCACACTTTATACATGACATCTAGCATGATGAGGTAATACATTTCTGAGATTTCTGTTTTGTTGTACTAGGAATTGCCAACCCATGATCTTGCATTTGCTAAGCAAGCATTCTACCCAACAAGTTATATACTCCTATCCCAATGTCCCCCATTTTAAGCCATCTGGTTGGTGGTACTTTGTTAATACACCACCAGTTAAGAGTTATACATTGAGGTCTACTACTAATAAGCCATTTGAGTCCAGGAAAACATCACAGGACACACCTAACAGTAAGTTTAAGAGGGTTAATACAACCCAAACAGATTTATCTAGAAAAGGTGGCAATGGCAGGTTTATTCTTCCTGTATTGGTTCCGGCAAGAGTACTTCAAATGCTGTATATTGTTTAGAACTCCTTGGATACAAACTCTAGGAATGAGTGTATAAGTGCTGAGTAAGGACGGGGGGGGTGATAAGTCTAGATTCATGTAATACTTCTCTTGGAAATAAAGAGTAATAAGTGAGGTAAGTGTCACAACTCAGGCAACATATAAGACGTTTTTATTTAATAAAAAAATTTGAAAGTAAGTCAAAATGTTCATCAACAAACGAATGTATGAACATTCCATGTGGGTTTGATTAAATATTATTTGGCTATCAAAAACGAATGAAAATTCATACATAAGAATAAACAATATGTTTAGTGAAAGAAGCCAGACATAAAGGATGATATCACCTGATCTCACTAGTATGAAATCTTCAGAATAGGTAAATGGCTAAGACTGAAAGCAGATAAGCAGTTTACTATAGTTAGGAGAAGAGGAGGATGTAGAATAGGTATAACATTTACTTCTGGGGTGATAAAAGGGTTGGAATTAGACAGACATGGTGGTAATAACACATGAACGTACTAAATGGAAATGCATTGTTTATCTTTTCTAATTGATTTTTATTGAGCTCTACATTTTTTCTCTGCTCCTCTCCCTGCCTCTCCCCTCCCCTTTAACCCTCTCCCAAGGTCCCCATGGTATTGTTTATCTTTAAATGGTTAATTATGTTATTTTTAACTTTGTCTTAATAGAAAGAAAAATATATTGAAAAATAAGGTTGAGTACTCACTTGGTACTAGAAAAGCTATATAAAGAATTCAGAAATCTCCTTGCTTAAGTCACCAAAACTACAAAACTCCAAAATGCCGGTCACAGTAGTACCTTTCTCTACTGAAACACCAATAATGCCTTGGTGACAATGTATCAGATTTCCCTATAAGCTTGAAGGTCCTCTCCTCCCTGCCTATTTCATGCATAATAGCTTAAGAGACAGCTAATATTTTCCTACTTTTTTCTTACATAGGAATGAAACACTGCCCAGGTAGCTTGGCAACATTTTTATGCACTTATTACTCATCAAACTAACAACTTGTTTAAGCATAGCCGTTTTAAAGTCATAACCATGTGATGGCCTTGAGTTCACAATTTCCCCTCTTCCTTGAAGAATAGAAGTTTTTTTTAATGATACTGATGGTGACAAAAAGGATTTTAGCAATTTTACAACAGAGGATAGTGTGAGAAACCTGAGGACTGTCCCAAAGTAGACACGAAGGTCACGTCAATGGTTTCCTTAGAAGTAGCCTTCAAGAAAATTTAGTTGGAAAAACAACTGAATAAAGAACTCTACTATAGTAATTCTGCCCTAGGACCTGTTGATTTTCATCATATATTACTACCATTACCCAATGAGATGAATTATGTAACTGAGAATTTCCTGTAGTTCAGTCCCTATCTATGTACGTTGGCCATGTTAAAAAGAAAAGTACCGTGTCCTTATTAAAATACTTACTATCTAATTTAGATAAACTCAAGTTCTGTCACCAGGACAAAATATGAAGATCTTATTATTTAGTAATATAAATATGTGTGAAACTTCACTTCTGAATTTAAAGCCATTTAAGGTAGGGAAGATTCACAGTATTTTAAATAAGCAGCAACTTGTATACCCTTAAAAAATTCCCATGAGGCCAAAGAAATTTTAGGATACAGAAAATATATTTTAATTTACCCAAGAAGAGAGAAAGGACATGTCCAAAGCCCTGGAAACAAAACTGTCCGAGTTTTTATTTGCTCATTACTCAGGCAATCAAGAGTCTTAAGGAGAGACAACTTGCATATTCCAAGTCAACTCTAAAAGTATTCAAGTCAACTGCAAACCAGGACTAAGTGAAAGATTTATTAGGTGAGGAAGAGACAGGCAAATTAAAACAGATACTGTTTTACCACAAACTTGAGCCTACCTGAAGTTTCCACTAGCCTAGTACTAGGAATAGATGTTGATTTGTTCAATTTATAAATGACATTTTTTTTGCCCGCAGGTAACAGTTTTATACAATCTATGTTAAACTGGTTTCTAACTTCCTAGTAGTACGTGTATAAAATAATGGATTTTATTGTGACATTTTCATGCATGCTTACAATGTAATTAAATTATACTTATACAGATGCCCCCTGTTTACTCCCTGTGGTATTTTCTTAAAACCAGAGTCCATATATGGGAAATATGAAATATTTGTCTTTCTAAATTGTATTGTTTCATTTAATATGATAATTTCCAGCTCCACAGGCTGAAGGATCTGAATGTGCTCCCAAAGTACCGCACTTCTTAAAACTTAAGATGCGCCATCACCAGGGAATATACGGTACGTCCTGCTTACCCCTCCAGTCCAGAATGGCGGAGCCGCTTGTGCCTCTGAGTAGGTCAACGCTACCGAACAAACTCTGCTTACAAACCCCATCCAAATGCTCAGTTTCCTGAAAAAGTCAGAGTTTGTGCTAACAGCACAGCCCACAGCCAGGAAGCTGCCATTTTGAAATCATACGGCTGCTACCACTGAATATCAGTAAGACCTCTCTTAAAGGAACTGCAGCATGCCGCCTCAAGCAAAGCCCATTTGGAAAAAAAAATGTGGTTAAAGTTTGTTTTTTAGTGTCTAGAATTTCTTTTCAAGCCCTCTCCGGTTTTATGTGGATGTAGTTAACCATGTTGGCATGCCAATCTGTTGGAGGAGGCCACTTGTTAGTTCCTGGCCACCCGACTAGCTTGGACCCAAAATAATCACACAGAAACTATATTATTTAAAACACTGCTTGGCCCATTAGCTCTAGCTTCTTATAGGCTAACTCTTACATCTTAATTTAACCCATTTCTAAATATATGTGTATCGTCACATGACAGTGGCTTACCAGCTAAAGTTCCCAGCGTCTGTCTCTGGTGGCTCCATGGCTTCTCTCTGACTCTGCCCTTCTCTTCCCTAGCATTCACTCTAGCTTTTCCAGCCTAGTTCTGTTCTGCCCTTGCCAAAGGCTCAAAGTAGTTCTTTATTCATTAATCAACAAAAGCAACACACAGACAGAAGAAGCTCCCACACCATCCATAAATTTTCATAATAAATTACATTATTTCATTCTTCTGTATGGCTAAATAAAACCTCACTGTGAAAACATACCATATTTTCTTTATCCATTCATCTGTTTATAAGTAAAAAAAATGTAGAACATTTATGAATTTTGCCCCCAACACTGAGCAAATTTTATAGGATGTAGTAGGTGTTTAATAAAACTTTTTGAGATGGAACTGTCATAGTAAAATGGCCTTCATAATGATAGTCTGGTCTCAGACACTTTAGTGCTAGAATTATAAGCATGCAGTGATGTAGGATTTCCCTCTGTATTCTGTGAATATGTTTTATTAACATTGGTTAATAAAGAAGCTGCTTTAGCCTATAGCAGGGCAGAATATAGATAGGTGGGAAATCTAAGCAGAGAGACGGAGAAAGGAGGAGGAGTTGGAGAGATGCTAGCAGCTGCCAGAGGAGTAAGATGCCAGAGCATTACCGACAAGGCACAGAGCACATGGCAACACACAGATTATTAGAAATGGGTTAATTTATATGTAAGAGCTAACCAGTAAGAAGCCCGAGCCATTAGCAAAGCAATTATAATTAAGTCTCTGAGTGGGGACCTGTGGGCAGGAGAGAAACCATTCCAACAGAATCAGATGGGACAGAAAAAGTCTATCAGATATAATGCAGCACTACACCTGGTAAAATTATTAAATAAAAGATATAGTTGAAACTCAGCAACTGAGAGCTTATAATCTTTTCTTTCTTTCCTTTTTTTTTTAAATGGTAAACGTTTTGAGACAGGGTATCTCTGTGTAATCCTGGTTGGCTATCTTGGTATTTGCTCTGTAGACTAGAATGGCCTCAAACTCAAAGATCTGCCTGCCTCTGTTTCCTATGAGCTGGGATTAAAGGTATGCCACCACACCTGGTGAGATGTGTATACTCTTGTAAAACAGATCCTTTGAAAAAACCTATAGAAACTGAAGTGATGCTGCTCATTGTACAACAACTTCTCAGGTGTCTCTGAAAAGATTAATATTTTTATTCCTAGTAGAAAAGCTCAGAAACCTCATAAATATTACTTTCCAAACTCATCATTAGCAATTCAAATGAAGTACAGAAAAATGAGCTGAGTCCTTCAAAGCTCCTGTTAGAAAAGACTAAGGGCAGTTTAACTAAGCAGAGTGCTCTGAAACAGCGAATTCCAGAGTCACGTCTGAGTAGCCAAGCTAGCAAAGCTTCTCCTGGGGACAGGTAGCTTAGCCTGTAGTAAACAACTAACTAAAATGCCATAGTTTGAGGAAGGATAGGATATAAAGTAAAAAGGAAGTCACTTTGAAATGCCTGTATTGGCTCATTCATTAAAAAGGACAATAAAGCTTAAGATAGTATATTAAACTACACCAACATTACCACCAATGTTTATCAGAAACTTAGTAATTTTATAGCTATGTATTTCTTTTTTCTCTTCTCTCACCATGACTTGAAAAATATAAGACTTTCTACAAAACAATTCAATTTTCATTATACTTAAATTGATGAGTTAAGTCTCAAAGGCAAAATCAGCTCATGAAGCAAAATGATTCTCCTAGAGCAGTGGTTCTCAACCTGTGGGCCACAAATCCTTGGGGGTCACATCAGATATTCTGCATAACATATTACAATTCAGAACAGTAGCAAAATTACAGTTATGAAGTAGCAACAAAATGTTATGGTTGGGGGTCACCACAACATGAGGAACTGTATTAAAGGGTCATAGCATTAAGACCCACTATAGAACTTACAACTAGATTAATGAGACACCTTACATCCATACACCTTTGTTCTGTTTTTATACCTGTTGATGTAAGCCTTAAAGCTGATGTAAAAATAATTCACCAGGACAGCTAATTATCACATGTTCTACATTTTTTAAAAAACCTATATAATTATCAAAGTTTTAGAAAGTAAGGAAAGGAACATTTAATATTTATCCAATTATTTAAAGTTATTGGTAATGTCCAAATGTGTAAAAGGCTGTTATACCCAGTATATTCACAAGGTATTAGTATACAGTAAAAACTGGGATAGCCATCAGGAAAGGTATGTAGCAATATAAAACACTACTATATTTAGACACTTAGATAATACACCATCCTTATCAAACAATTGAGATAAAGAAAAATAATCATTTAAGTGGGAAAATACTCATAAATTTTCAGTATAGAGCTATTGAAAAGTAGCCTAACAGTGAGAAATATGGTTAAATTGCATGTAACGAATGAAGTAGCTACACAGAAAAACGCTTGATAACTATAAAGCACATCTTCATTGTGACTGCAGTCAAAATTACACAAAGATATGTGAAAGAACAGAGAAATAGACAATACAACAAAATACTTTCTTAAAATTAGACTGTGTATCACCTTTTTCATAGAAAAGATTTTACATTAAAAATTAGGGATAGAATGTTGCTTTTGTATTCACCTTCTCAGCAAAACCCCTTGCAAAAGCCTATATAAAGTTTGAAAATACAGCACATTTTCTGTAAGTGAACTGCATGTTAGCCCACTACAAGTTCCTATATGATTTATAGAAACTAGTTTAAGTTTGGTTAGTAGCTTAGTAATACATAGTAATTAATCATAAGACACTTTCTGCTCAAAAGACCTGCAAACATTCTGTTCACCAGTTTGGAAACTGCTGTTGGATTGAAGGTACTCAAAGGGGGCATAAGAGGCAAGGCTTCTTAATTACCAGAGAGGCGTTTTCATACTCCATGTTCCATAGTTGGGAGTCACTAATGGCAGTATGCACTATCCCTCAGGTGAATATACTAAGTCTTGCTTAAGAACCAATGATCTATGCAGATATTGATAAACAACTTAATGCCACAGAGGGGAGAAACCCATTAGGAGATAGTTACCTCTGGTCTAAGTACAGCTTTCATGCAGGCTGGACAAAGAGGCCCATTTCGGGAGAAATGAAGGGGAAGACGTCGAGTGCGACTGCGACATGTTGGTTCCTCACATATCAACCAGCACTAGAGAGAAAAGGGAGAAAAATTTGGCATTATAATCACCACTGAATACCAAAACTAATAAACCCTTCTGTTATCAAGGAATTATTCCAACCTTCCTTAGAGATTGCAGAATAGTTTAGTTACCCACTTCTTTGGACATGCTAATTAGATGTATGCCCCAAACTTAAAAATTAGGAAAAACATGGGTTTGGAGAGAGGGTTCAATGGTGAGGCACACTGGCTTCTTCCAGAGACCGCAGTTTTGATTCCAGTACCCACATGGGAGCTCATGATTCAGTTCCAGGGATCTAACACCTGCTTTTGGCCTCTGTGGGCACTGCACACATATATATTTACATACATGTAGGCAAATTATATTCCCACACATTAAAAAATTAAATCTTAAAAAAACAAGAGTGATTCCCATGAAATGTTCTCCCTTTTCTTAAAAGATATATGCCCCCCATCAAAATCTCCCAATTAAAACTACTATTATACATAAACTCTAAACCAAACAGTTTTAGTTCAGACCATTATACCAAGTGTATAGAAATGAGTGACCTTCCCAATAGCCTAGTTACATAAGTATGCTAGTTACCTTCTGTTTGAAATGGGTTTGACAACAGTATCATACCTTATAGGACCTGCTATAGTGATATAACACACTTAAAGTACTTACAAGTTCTCTTGCCATAAAAGAAATGCCTAATAAAGCTAGTGATTATGTGATTTTAAATTAAAACAGATTCTTCTACATGTGTTCTCTGGAGACATAAAACTGGTTTCTATGTTTTCAAAGACAACTTTAACCACTATTTTTCAGCGATTTGAAGTAGCCATTGTCTATTTCTCTGCCCTGTAGATTTGTCACCCCTTTTCTTCTTCAGTTACTCTCCCTTCCTGTTTTTTTTTTTAATTTTCTCACGGTGATACAATACAGTATGTCTATCATTTTGAATTAGCATTACACTTAGTATAAAATGTTATCTGTTCAATAGAAAGACAAGCTATCACATATAGAGTTGAGCAAATCTCAGAAGTTCATACTGAGCCCTAAGGCTTGTGGGCTTTGGTACTACTGTATTACTACAGAGGCACAGTAAAGCCAGGCCAAACAAGGTGAGGTGCTGTGGTATGTAAGTAAGCAAGACATGTCCCCTTATCTCATAGTGTCCCTTCCTATAAGGTTCTGGGTAGCGGCATTCAGAGACATGATAATTTCTCAACTTGAAGAATGATCAGAAGTTTGGTTAGTGGAAAAGAAAGGAAAAACAACTTTGGCAGAAAGATCCACACATGACAAAGAATAGAGGCTAGAGTCACTCTAGGGTTGAGCTAAGAAAGCATCAGTAACCTGTATAACTCCATTCCTTTTTTGCTAGTTTCAGCAGCTTGTCTTATCCCTTGATAAAAGCAGTATACACATACACATGAATGTTGCTTAAGTTAGTATACTTTAACCTTCACATCATGGCAGTTCTACGTGGTATTATTCCAAATCTGAGGGATGCCCTCACTCACTGCTGTGCTGGCCCTTATTCCCCAGAATAGGCCCTTCTTGAAAGTAGCTACACACAAACTCAAAAGAAATCACCAAGAATTGGTTCTTACAGCTCCATTTATGGTTTTCAAACAAAACAAAGTGCATTTGTACAACTTACTAAAAAAATGCTATCTTTAAAGAATAGAAAATTCATCTAGTCATAATATGCTCAAAGGAAATTTCACTCCTACCTTCATTCAGTAAGCTAAATTAATTTATTATTAGATCTTTGGGAGTTGTGCACTGTTTTGAATATATTCACTGCCTCACCCCAATTCAATTTTCTATCCTTTGGGAAAAAAAAAAAACCCAACCTTTCAACTATGTTTCAGTGAAAGAGTACACATTCAAAGCTAAGTATTTTAAATTGTAATCTGAACTTTTCAGATGGAGAACAAACAAATTCTTATGAAACTTCTGATATTTGCCTAAATTTTATTACATATTATGGTAAACAAGCAAAGGGGTACCAAGCACAGAGTTTCAGGAAACTATAGTCTATATAGAAAAGCATGCTCTGAACAGAATAACAGTTCTGTATAGCCAAGGGATATATTTGAGACCTGAAGCTCTTTTGTTAGCTCACAGTCTTGTC
The DNA here is from genome assembly GCA_004026605.1 of Ondatra zibethicus. NCBI lineage: Eukaryota > Metazoa > Chordata > Mammalia > Rodentia > Cricetidae > Ondatra > Ondatra zibethicus. Next base: position 15,375 of record PVIU01014865.1, on the reverse strand, counting down.
AACCAAAGCTGTAATTCACTAACTTTTTAATAATTCTTTCTAAATTCACTAACTTTTAACAAAATAAAAAAAATAGCAAACAGGTAACAACTACCATAGTTTCAATTTTTAGGTGGGTGGTGGGGGGTTTGTTCTACGTGGTCCAGGCTGACGTCAAACTCATATTCTTCCTGCCTTAGTCTTTAAAATAGCTGAGATCTAAGTAAGTGTCCTCATATCTAGCTGAGCATCCTATTTTGAGGCAAGAGATCATTAAGTACTGAACACAACTTGGTTATTAAATTATTATTGTTCTTAACAACAACAACAATAATAATAATTTTGAGACAAGTTCTGGCTACAGAGTCCAGGCTGGCCTTTAACTCACTGTCTTCCTGCTTCTTCTGTCCTCTGAGTGCTAGGATTATAGGCATGATACCAGGCCCAGGAACTTGTTTTTTAATCTTTAAAATATAATGTTCAAAAAGTTTGTCCCTTTCAGATGTTTTCAAAACTTGATTCCATTATTGTTTCACAATTGTTTCACAATTCACTAAGTGACCTGACAACCAACAAGATGTTGTCATTTCACCTATTTTAAAAAGCAAAGACCTAACTTTATCTCTGACAGAATCACTAACTAAACGTTCTTTCAAATCATATAGAAAACAGATAATAAATCTGTCTACACTTCCTACCAGTTATAATTAACATTAAAGAGGTCTTTCTTTCTTTGTCACCTTTCTATTCAGTGCTTGTTTGGGTTTGTTTGTACTTACTATCTGTTAATCTCCCTTTACAAATGACAACACAAACTAGTGCTATTACGCATAGAAATTAAATATGCTGGTAACCGTGTGAAGGGAACTGTCAGTGAAGAAAATAGTAGAAACCTGTAACTCTTTATATATTTCAAAATATGTTTTATTTTGAAAATTAAGCTTTTGGACATGATATATTTTAAATGAAACTCTTTTATGGGGGAAACAGGCCATTTTCAATATATGCTTTGCTTCAATTCAATATTGTCTAGTACATTTCAACTAATACTTTATTCCCTCAAGAAATGTTAAGTAAGAATGGCAGGTTTTACTTCAATAAACATTTATATTGTTAAAAATATTCCAGGACTTTGAAAAAAATTACAAGATGGGGCAAACTGTCTACTACAAGATCAACATGGTGAATTTCATTTGTAAAGAGCAACAGAAACAAAGCAAATGAAACTACTGGTAATATTGTGTGACCTTAAATTATCATTTACAATGACAAAACTAAACATTTTCATTTTCCCCCTTGGGATAATATGTACAGCTCAAGAATCTGTTGACAAGTCAATAGAAGAAGAAATCTGTTTTGAATAATTTCCTGGGAAGTCCAATCTAAGAAAAGGGTTTTTCAAGGAAACACTTTAAAACCACTGTAAGAAGTCTGCCATCCAAACACACCATCTCACTACTGTGTCATATTACATGCAAATTGTCACAACCAATAGGAATAAAGACATCACATTTTCAGTTGCCTGGCTTAATCATGTTTATAAATGAAAGAAGTAAAGTCAACCTGTCCAATAGGAAAACAAACATTTGCCTAAACATACAAAAAGCTCTATCCCCTGTTGTTTAATTTCAGCAATACTATTCTTTAAAATGATTGTGTACCAAATTGTGTCAAATACTGATCAGTTTTGATTGCTAAATTATATCTCTGAGATCTCAACTAAAATGACTTCTGTCTGCACAAGCTAAAAGAGATCACTTTCCACCTGTAACTGTGGCATTCTTGATAGATGGACCTAAAACACAAACTGTTACTCACTTGTGTATGTTTACAGTTTTAGGATTCACAGATGAAGATCCCACCCAGATCTAGAAATGTGATACACAGGGGCCTTCAAAAAATTCTTCAAATAAACAGAAGCAATAAAATAAAAACATAGAGAAAGCAACAGGCCTGGATCTGAAATTCACAGAAAAAATTCAAAGCAGCTCTTACCCTCTTCTTCTATTACCAGCCAATTACCAATTTTATCCCACTGATCTTTTTCATCTACAACTCAGTTACCATCAAAGTTACTAAAATACGGATCTTAAGCTGCTCTGCTGCAGTAGCCTCTGCCTTGGCTATCCTGACCCCATTCTCTCCCACACCCACTATAAAAAGGGACCAAATGTAGTTCCCCTGGGCTCTCCACCCTATATCATCTCTCCAAAGACAAGTAACACACTCATCGGTCTCCTTTCAAATCTTTACAGCCTCATCCTGATCCCTGCTTTCACATTCTTAACAAATAATTCTTATTCCATTGGATTGCTTTTGCCACTATCCTCTATTTTAACCTTGACACTGCATGGTCACATAATCCCTTCCTAAAATACCCATTGCTTTAATGAAAAGTCCATTCTTCTACAAAAGCTTCCCAACCTACTGGGACTTCTCCCATTATCTCACTGGAGAAAGAACATACACTGGTTCACATTATCCCTTAAGCACCTTATTTTACCTTCCTAACTGGCTGGCCCCTGAAGAATAACCTTGTTAGGGTTTAGTAGTTTTCTTGCTAGTCTCTAGGGCATGGACTCTCTTTTAAGCATCGTACCCTCACATGTTAGTAGGTAATTTTGTGTAAGTCACCAAACCTCTCTCTGAACCTCAGTTTCCTCATCTATAAAACAGAAACAATGCTTATCACAATTGTTTAAAGGATAAAAGCAAAACAAAACAACAACAAAACCCCTAAAATAACCACAAAACATATTCAGTAAATGCGTTGAGGAGGATTACTGTTAAGTTATAACTGACTATATATATATACTTTTTAAAGAGCATCATTTAGTCATAAAAAAGTCTGGTCATTGTCCAGGGAGTGTCATTAAAAAGTGAAGAACTAAGACTGGGTGTGGTGACACATTTAATTTCAGTATTCAGAAGGCAGAGGCAGGTGGATCTTTCTGAATTTGAGACTAACTTGGTCTACAAAGTGAGTCCCAGGCCAGTCACAGACACACAGAGAGACTATCAGGGAGAGAGGAAAGAAGGGAGGGAGGAGTGTAAAACTACAATAATAGATAAATAATCAAGATTAAAAGTGGAACTGTTTTTGATTTGAGTGGAAAATAAAAGCAACAATATGATCAATATAAGTGAGAATTTCTTTATTTTTCCTAATAAAGTTATACTTAATATAAAGTTATGGATGGCAGAATAAATGACAAGGGAAGAATATATGGTCTTTGTTTGATTTTCATGACTCAGTTCTGCCATGATGTATAATTTAGTCTAAATTCAAACAGCTCTCCAGGAGTATAGGGACTTGGTCACAGGGCAAGGTCTGCCATCCTGCATGCTCTTTCATAATCTATCATATCATTATTAGCTCATCTATCAACCTTGTTCCTAAGTACACATTCTCAGAGAATATCAGATTCTCTTTTTATCCAAAGGCATTTGTATATTTCTGGGGTTCCCTTGCAGACAACCATTTTTGTCACAGAATTATGCCCAATGCTTTTTCCTTTTTAAAAAATGGGTGGGTTTTCTTAGAGGCAGTGCACAGTATGGGTCCACAGCTGCCTTTGAAGAATGACATGTTGTAATTTGGGATGTCCAGAAATATATTAAATATTATAAATATATATTAATATATTAAAAACAAATTGCTTTATGACCCACATTTGCACCCAAAACTGGGAGAAAAATTTCCCAAGATCTCCAGGTAAAGTTTTAACAGTAGCATAAATTTGCTTTCAAAGTTAAATATTCTACACTGCAGCATTCTGGCATGTCAAAGAATGATTATTAAATCTCGGAGAGGTGCCAGACTAGGAGATCAAAGGGCAAATCAGGAAAAAATAAGTATATAAACTACTTGCCAAATTTAATACAAAAATATTTTAAACAGAATTATCAAACAGAAGTGGGAAAGAGTCATGTCAGTCAATGTAAGAATTTTAAATATTATTAAAATAGATTTTTAAGTGAGACATCTCTTTAAATGAACAGTCATGTCATTTCATCCAAGTTATTTGAAACTTATTGATCTTATCATTTGTGCAAGGACCAGACTCTGTCATCAGTTTGCTGAAAGGATAATGAAGCACTCCCAAACTGTTATGATAGGTTACATGCAAACTGCTGTCCTCATTTAAACACACAGAATAGCACAAGGGAAAAAAATTTCAATCTCAGCAATTGTGTATTACATAATAAATTAGCAACCTGGTCTACTTTGCCTCACATCAAATTCAATACCATACTCTTGCTATTTTAATTTGCAATCAGAGTCTGAACATCAGAAGATATACCTGAGGTAGGTTAAAAAGCCCCGTGTAAGCTATCTTCTCCTGCTACACTGTGAGCACAGAAGCCAACAATTACCAACAAATGTATTTTACCACTATAGGACAATACTAGAACAGTTAAAACTGTTGCCACGCTAGCAAGTGGGGAAAATACAATTTAAATGACTTTATATGGAAAATTATATTTTGGAGGGAAAAAGTTCGGTGAAGGACATGTATCTCTCTGTATGGGTAGCTAAAAAAAAAATTACTCTTAGTATATTCAAGCCTATTCTATAAAATACTCTCCCTATTCATCCAACTCAAAAGCGAGCTATATTCTTAGGTTATAATGGGTCACAACTAAGTATATAGTACCTTGCTTCCGGAATAATTTTGCTTTGTCTGTCAACTGTCAACAAAGCACAAAGAGCTCATGCAACCTAGCCATGTACTGTGGATGTTAGAGATCTAACAAAATACAAATAATAAGAATACAAGATTTCATAGCTACCCTGCTTTCACTTTACATGAAAAACTGGAAGCATTTGTCTCTCAACATTCCATTCATCTCTATTGTATCACAAATCTTTTCATAAAAGACTCTCTCCCTGCCATGTGAAGCTGCAAGTGACTTGGGGATGTAATATTCCAACTGTGATGATGTCTTCTTCCCTAACAGTTATAAATGGACATACCAAGTTAAGGCACATATATAGTTATTTCAACATGAAAAAGGAGTAAAGATTCAAATGGAATGAGATGGTAAAATGGCTACTCTAGTGCTTACATTAATATTTTAGTAATGAAACCACTAAAGAGAAATTGTTTATTATTTCTATCATTGTTTCAAGTCGTCACTCTAAAAAAAAAAATCCACTACCCTACCTTTGTATTCAAAATAGCAAATTTTAAAAGCAAGCTCAAAGCTCAGTTTCATCAACATGTGCACAGGTGAAAGGAAAAAAAAAGGCTGAAAGGAACTACCACAAAAATGCCAGCACTAGTTACCTTTACAATGCCTCTTCTGTATTTCTTTCTACAAAAAAAATATTAATTTAAAAATCTGAAAACTGTTATTGAAAATGGAAGAATTTTTCACAGGGCTTTCACTACAATACCTGAAAAATATTCTAAGCATCACGTTTGGTTGTTACTAAGATGAATTTGCAGAGAATATGCTCATGGGGGAAGCACAGGAAAAAATGGTTTTGTTTCTACTAATACTAAAGTTTCAAAATGAGTGAATTTAATCACACAAACAGTTCTTAAATAGAAAATGACAGGACATGTTTGGGGAGCATTAGAAACATTCATTAAATTAAGCCACTCACTAAAATGAATAATCTCTTATGTAGTATGATCTGAATATATTTCTTTATGATTGATCTCTCTAGGTAGGTAATCAGTTTTAAGAGAGGTATCCTGTTCCCCACACACTCTTCTCTGCTTGGATCCTGTATGAACTCAGATAAACCCAGATGTCCCCGGGCAATAATCAAACGAAAGAATTCAATCAGAAGGGTAGGTACAAATAGTCCCTCACCACATTTTTTTTTTTTGCTTAAGTCCAGCTAAAAGTAACTCATTTTTTTTTGTTTGTTTCTGTTAGTTTGTAGATAAGTATTTGCTAGCATAGTTAAATGCAAGGTGTCTTTGGGTAGCAAATAACAATGTTAAATCTGAATCATCTATACAGTTGCCTCATAAAAATCAGAATGGAGTTCACACCATCACCAGGCAATGTTTGTTCATTTAACTTTAATTATTTTCTCCTTGAGAATGGTACTAATGAAACTGAATATCTTTCATGGTCTCGAAGGGCCGTTTGAATAGTCTGTAAACAGAACTAAGGAGAGACAAGAGATCTGGCCGAGCCAGGGGGTTGCTAGGTGATGCAGAATGTAAACCCACAAACTTGTTAAGGTTTGCTTTGCTTTCATGCTACTTTCACACACTTTGAAAAGTTTTGAGAACTGATTTTTCAGGTGGTCATTACAAAAAAAGAATCCCTCTCTCCAAATTCACTCTGCACAGATGCTCTGTAACATTCAAAAGAAATGAAATCCATCTGACCTTTGGCTGCAGCATGGGAAACTTTTCGGATTTTACAGAAACATAGGATTATATACTTTCTGGATTCCCACAATTTAAGAAACACATATCAATGTGGATTCTAGTATTTCAAAAAGACATTCTCAATCCCTCATCCAACCTTACTTAAAATAAAGATTTCTTCTGAAGAGGGGGAGAAATGTGATCACCGCTCAAGAGATTTGGGACACAGAAACTCAAAAGGCATGGCAAATACCTCAGTACAGATCATCATGCTGACAACCCTTTCAGTTTAGCCACTTTCTTCTCTTCTTCCGGCCAGTACCAGGACTGACTGCCTGTGCGGTTTCTCCTGCCCACCCCCTCCCCCCAGCCTCCTTTTTAAGTAGCTGATCAGAGATTGTCCAGTAAGAGCACTTTATTAGATCATCAGCCAGAGGGGTTCACAAGTACTGAGAGCAATGGGCTCAAATGCGGCACATCAGTTTTAATAGACCAGGGGCTACTAGTAAACTGCAGATACTGCTGAGAACTTTCCATGCACTGAACTCTTGAAAAAGCACCGTCTCTCCAGCTTAAATGCAGCTGCCTCTTTCAATGCCGCAAATGGGTAAATTTGACAAAAAAGCCACCATTAAGACTACATGAAAGGCTCAAGACAACATCCTTTCAATGCTTTGTACTTCAGTAATCAGATGTACTTACTCACCCCCTCCCCCAAACCCGATCAAGAACTATTTCTGAATGGTAGGAAATAATTCCACTTTGTACATCTTTTAGTTAATCAAGACTTTCTATTCAGCAATTTGACCTTTTGTTCAAAACAGGATTATCAGTTTTTTCGCCAGTTACCAAGGGCGACTCGCATGGTGAACATAATTGCAATAATTTGCAAAACACCATGGCAACCCACATTACAACTAGGTAAATACTGGGCTTTTGTGCTACATTGTTATTTTCAGAGATGCTGAAGTCAAAGAACGAATGACAAATGAACACAAAATTTATATTTGCTTTGTCTCAAAAGAGAAGAAAATTGATAACAAGAATTGGGGGGAAACCGACTACAGCTGTAATTTCTAACTTGATTAATTAGGATGGTAACAGTCCTTAACAGTATATTCAACAAACAGCCCTGACTTCGTCTCTCCACCCACCTCTCTCTACACCACTACACTATCCCCCCCCAACCCCAGACAAATTTTTTCAGCTTGGAGAACAAACATCCCCCATTTGCTCTTTTCTTCAACTTAATGGAATCCTTAATTGCAGAATATTGTTCTCCTGCTCTTCACGGCAATGAAAACGAGAGAAAGGAGGAGAGTGCCAGGGCAGACAGGGAGCTACAGTCATTTGTTTTCCTGCCTCTTTTGGACACCCCAGGCCCAATGATGAGATGGCATTTTCCTGGTTTCAGCAGCTGTTTCGTAGCAGACAATAAAGTAAAAACTGTTTAGCTTTGCAGAAAAACCACTTCTGTTCTCTTGAAAACACAAGGTAAGTCTACATGCCGAGATGAAGTTTCATAATTTAAATGCCAGAACATAAAATGAGAAAATGATGTTAATAATAAAGAAAATAAATTTTTTTCTTATAAAGAAATTATTAAATGTGGTACTGTCCAAAAAAAGCTATTGAAATGTGTGTGTTTGCTATTTAAGGAAGATGTTCAGCAATATAACCACCAATGGTCTGAAAACCACTTTATACTAAGAGATCCCAACTCACAAAACAATCTAAAATATAAACCAGCTACTCAGGAATTAATGCAAAAATCAAAATAGCACTTTCAATAGATAAGCAGCTTTACATATAACATTATCATCTTTTCACCAATACATGTGACTGTAAAAGTTATATTAGAATGTTTTAAAGATAGATGTGAGAGGCAGCTTTGATTTTTGTAGTAAAGAAGCAGGTTTTTATTTTCCTAAGAGGCACACATTCTAAAATAATGCCCCCCCGAAATTATCAAAACTGAATTTTTCGTGCAAAATGTAGTATTCAGGGACAAGAAATTAAAAAAAAAAATACACACAGCAAGGGCTTGTAGAAGTTCCACTGCCGAGACCTCTAGAGATAAGCAGCTGCAGATGCATTCTGAACACAGCTCAGCCAGCTTTCCTTCATCTGCTGCCTCCTAATGAGGAGGTACCAAATGAGAGTCTCTGAAAAGATCTGCATATTTCCCCTAACTTTTGAAAAATCAAATGAACCGGATATTATAATGGGTCTATTCTTATTTTTTCAGGGCTGCACACACATAAGATTTAGTTTGAAGAAATCACAATGTAACATTCTTTAGGATATGCCTTGGAAATTAGAGGTACTGTGAGTCTTTTTTTTTTTTTTTGAGGAGCAGAAATCAAAAGTATGGCACACATTATATCCTTCCCACCCAGGAACCAACATTTTAAAAATATGTATTTTATTTCCTTGATTGGTTCCAAATTAATAGTATCTTTGTAAAATGCACCCTACACCAAAAACCTTAATGGTAAGAGAAAATGTACCCTTCAATGTCAAATGACAGAGGGGAAAACAAGCCTTTTTAATTTTTGATGAAATAAAATTCATAGGTGATAAACGGCTTAAAATCCCTGTAACAATTAAGTCCTTTAAGAAACCCATAGGTACAAATAAAATACATTATAAACTGTTCAGAATGCCTTCACTTGTAATAATTATCTAGTATATCTACCCTTTCCCCAACCTGTAATGGTCTCTACTCCAGTGGGTTTTTTTCTTTCTTTTCCTTTTAGCCAACTGGTTAGGATGCTTCTTGCATTGATTTCTTCAGGACTTATCTAAAAGGAATGGTAACATCTAGCCTCCTGTAACAATAATAAATTACTCAAATTCCCATATCAGAAATGAGAACTACCTAGCAGGTGGATTGCAGTTCTTCAGTTCAGTCCCCATTACCCCTAAAGGATGGTAGCTTGCATTTAAAATGAAACCTGCCTGAAGTGCTATCTCCAAATTCTTGCTCTTCAATTTGAAACTCTGGCTGCACACTGGAATCCCCAAAGGTGCATTAACACAGGTGGCTAAGCATCCTATTTGGGGATTTTGATTGAGGGCTGGGGTGGAGCCTGAGACTCAGCATCTTTAACAGGTTTCCAGGTGCTACTGCTGCTGCTGATTTGGAGACCTCACTTTAAGAATCACCAGTGTCATTCAGAATGGGTATTGAGGTTTTAAAAGCCCCCAAGTGATGCTAATATGAAGATAGGGTGAGAATCACTGCTCTGCCTTACTCTCATTTTCTCTCTGCTGTTAAGATGATTTTCTGAATAATACACTTTATTAACAGAATTGTACTTAGGAATAGTATCTCTCAAGTTCTTTTTCCTTCAATATTTACTTTCTCCTCTCTGCATACTGCTTATGTGGCTATTCTAAACTCTCTCAAGTTCTCCAGGCAGCATTTGAACTAGCAAAGCCTCAAATAAGATTTAATTCTACCAATAGAATTGACCAATTTTTATACCAAGTGTGTAGTTTAGTAATAATTTAAAGAAAGCAACAAAAATAAACTCTAAATATAACACAGTCCCTAAAATATGAAATGTATTCTTACCAGAATAAAAGTATTTTAAAGGAGGGATTTAAGAGAGTGTCTATGAGAAGCGACTATATATCTTTCTTTTTTATAAGTAACATAAAATAATGTATTTAAGTCCTAAAATTTAAAGGTGAAAGAGACTTCAGAGCTCTACCCTAATCCTTCACATCTGAGGAAAATGAAGTCGCCCCTCCCAAGTCAATTCCTTGGTGTGTGGACTTAACTTCTAACATGATGTTCAATACATCGGAAACTAGAGAGCACTTGTAATGTGGCTGCTCCAAAGTCAGATGATGTAAGGGTAACATTACAGTTTCCTGATATTTTTAAATACTCATTATAGACTGAAATATTTTGGATATATTAGATTAAGTAAAATATAGTATTTTACGATACATTAACAATAATTTGTTAAAAATACAAATGGGGACCGGGAATATAGCTCAGTGGGTAGAGCGACCACACAAGAAGCCCTGAGTTCAATACCCAGGACTGCATAAACTGGGCATGCATGAGACCCTATCTCAAAAAATAAAAATAAAAGAGAAAAAAATACAAGTCTAAGTGTTACACGCATTGTTTCAAAGACTTTTTTTTTTCATATAAAAGTAGTACCCTATAAATGCATAGAGATCTGCCTAAGAGTTTCTTGTTCTTGTCTTTTGCCCGTTTTTCCTACTAGGTGGTTCACCTTTTTCTCCTATTCAGCCCATATTAGTTGTTGCACTATTTCTCATTCATCATTTATTTTTCAACTTTATGGCATGTATGTGTGTATACATATATGCAACGTAGAAATTCTATTACTTACAATTTTATGTGTTTAGGTGTTTTGTTGGATGTATGTCTGTGCACTATACATGTGCCTAGTGTGGTGAAGGCCAAAGGAGGGTGTCAGATCCCATGTTACTAGAGTTACAGTTAGGAGGGCCATGTGAGTGCTGGGACCTCTGGAACCTAAGTTCTATGGAAGAGCAGACAGTGTTCTTATCCACTGAATCATCTCTCCAGTCAATAGAAATTCTTTTAAATTTATAGTCAAATTTACTATTTTCCTCTTTTGGGCTTCTGAATTCTTATTGTTTCAAAGTGTTCTCAAGTAAGCAGAGCACAGAGGATTTTTGAGTTGTGAAACTACTCCATATAATATTACAATGGTTTAAACAAACTACTGTACATTTGTTCACACAAAATGTTTAATACCAAGAATGAGCTGGAAGGTAAACTATGAGCAACAATGTGCCAATGTCCACACACTCACCAATCATGATGGATATACCATTATAACATGGGATGTTGTGAGGATGTGCATGTGATGAGTAGGAAGTCTAGGAGAAATATGTTGTGATCCTGAAACTGTTCTAGACACTCATCTATTTTGAAAAAGATTCCCCAAACTTGAGGGTTAGTATTGCTTTTATAGCATCCTTTTCTATCCTGAGAAAGGAAAATATTCAACTACACATTTTCTAGATGATTGTTATCTACTGGAATGAGTCATGCCCTTATTAATTATTAGTTTCAATTTTGGATCTATTTCTGAATTCTTTCATAGCAATTCTATTTAAATCATTAAGTACTCATGGGGAAAGAAAACAATCATCCTAAATTCCTATGGTCAAATTTTACAAAAAATTGTGATGTTTTGAAAATCTTAGGAATCTTTAATAGGTAAACTTATAAAATAATATTTAATAGATAAACCAAGAATGCCTTTTAATTTTTCTAAAGTCTTCTTTTAAGTCCCTCTACAGCATTTTAAAGTTTTCTTCACATTCAGTATTTAAATATTCTTTGGCATTTCATATAATTTAGTCATTTGTATACATGAAATTTCATTTGTTACACTTCCTAAGTGGTTATTATTTGTAAGCTCAAAAGCTACTGATCTGAAATTAATTTTATAACTAGTATTCTTAATATATACTTTTTGTCCTTTTAGATAAATTTCACTGGGTTTTCCAAGTTTGCAGAAATCTACATACAAGTAATGCTTTTTTTTTCTTCCCTTCCAATTTCTAAACTATATTTCTTGTTCATATTACGATGGTTAGCTCTTTGACAGCTTGGTACTACTGATCACCATTTCCACTGGGGTGTCCTCTAGCCAATTTCACAAGAGTCTTTCGTCGTAGACCCATGAATTAAATCACCGAGGAATAGATCTCTGCATCTGACAAAAGGGAATTTGATTAAGATCACTACAGAGCCTGTAAGGATCTTTGTCACAAAGTGCCTAAAACTTTTGCTGCTGAATTCAGTTTAAGGATTTTAAATGGCTAACTAAATCTCCTTTCATATTTGGATATTCAGTCCTCTAAAGAGTCACTATCCCTAATATGGGTTGAATGTAAATTCACCTTTGTGATTCAATCACAACTTTTAGCTCAGTCTGAAAACACCACCAAACACTATAATATGACAAAGGAGTGGTCTCAGTTTGGGGAATTGACACTCTTCTTTCACACAAAAGAGTGTTATGACAGACTAGATGGTGAAGATCTGCTTAAGACAAAATTTCTCTAGTTTTACAACATATACACTATATGTCACTATAGCACCCTAGGCTGTTCTGGAACTCAATACATAGTTCAGGCTGGCCTCCAATTTGTAATCCTACTGCATCATTCATTCTTCCAAGTACTGATGTTACAGATATACACTACCATGCCAGGCACAAAATAATCTCACTATCCCACCATTATTAAATCAGACTTTCTTGTTACTGCAGTTTCCATTTCCAAACAATCTTTCAATGTGTTTTCAAATAGATGAAACAAAGATTTTTAGGTTAGTAAAACTACTCTATATGATACTATAATGGAATGAATGTGTAGAACAGTGTGCCTCAATATGCAATCCTTAGGTCACAGCAAAGAAACAAATTTGTAAGAGAAGCCAATTTTACAGTTTCATAAAGTTTTTCAAAGTTTGTCTCTGATGAGTAAGCCTGTGTTCACATAAGTAAGGCTTAGTAATCATAAATTATCAAAACACACGGCACACTCAAACAAGGTTATGGAAGAGGGCTAGAATGACAAATAAAAAGTGTTATGTATATGAACATAAATATAAATAATCAATTAAGTTTAGCTGCCATATGCTGACACTGTATTCAATATGCTACTACTCTCAAAACCCATGATTAAATAGGATTTTAATTTACATTCTTGGGGCTTACAATTTCTAAGTTGGAGGAAGTATAAATCTTCCATTTTAGGATGTTTCATATGTAACTAAAACAAATTCAAAGAAAAATTATTTGTTTTACTTCATCAGATATCTTGACCTTCCTGAAAATGTTGTAGCTGGCCTATGAATCTACTTCATGTTTCACTCATCTGGAGCAAGGCCCGGCATGCTTCAGTTGGATGCTGAGATGGTTTTAGACATGACAGTTCATTTGTTAACTCACCCCCTGCTTCTGATTCGACTCTAACGCTTCTTGAAGAGAAGTCTCTTTAGCTTCTCATCTGATGTTTTATATAATAAAACTAAAGAATTTGACTTCATTCTCTAAGTACTGTCACCAAGTGTTCCCCCCAGGAAAGCAGAAAATGGGACTGGAGTAGGCTACTAATTTCCTAAGAACAGAGAAGTCTCTACCTAATCAACCCTTCTTCCCCAGAAACACTCTCAGAAGGCTTTGGATATTAGAAGCCAGCAGAGAGATTTACATTTCCCCATGCTGGACTTCAAGCTATCATCAAGGAAAGAAAGCCACTTAGAACAAGATGGATTTTATTAATTCTTTGGGGATGCCTAAGATACTATTAATTGGCCACAAACCTGACACAAACACAGAAAAGTAAAGTCATTTTACCTATCAGTATGAAATGGGACTTTTACTGCTGCACTTAGAGTCACAAAAAAAGGCATGGTCATGGTCATCAGCAGTTCTTTTAGCAGAAAGTACTTGTCCATGAACTCACCCAGGTCATATCTTGGCTATTCATATAGGAATAGCATTACCAAAATCATATATTTAAATGAACTTTTAAAAAAAAAGATTTATTTATTTATTATATATACAGTATTCTGCCTACATTCATGCTTGCAGGCCAGAAGAGGGCACCAGATCTCATTACAGATGGTTGTAAGCCACCATGTGGTTGCTGGGAATTGAACTCAGGACCTTTAGACGAGCAGGTGGTGCTCTTAACCACTGAGTCATCTCTCCAGCCCTTAAATGAACTTTTGAAAGCAATCCCCCTGCAGCTAGAGAGATAACTTAGCAATTAAGAACACTGGTTATTCTTCCAGAGAATATAGGTTCAATCCCAGAACCTAAAAAGGCAGCTCACAACAGTCTATAACTTCAGTTCTAGGAGATTTGATAGCCTTTTTCTGGTCTCTGCAGGTAAAAACATTTTTTTTTTTAAAAAAATTAGGTGTCTATCCACAGAAGGTTGTATTACTAATGTATCTACATGAAATTCTTTCTTCAAATGAATGTCAACTAAGACAAAATAATATTCTAGATCTATATTAAAACAGACTTCTATTGTTGCATTTTGGGGAGGACTCATTTTATTTTTGAAACCTGGAGTGCAAGAAATTGAACATGACTTTAAGAGAAAGAGGTTCAAACACACTAGCAAAAAGAAGGGGAAAAGGTTGAAGATAGAGAAGGAAACAGAAAGGAAATCACCATCCAGCTTCTTAGACCCTGATGGGTTCTTTGAGCTTTGGAGCTTCTATGGCCTTAAAAAGTGTGTGAGACACTACAAGGGCTGGCAAAAATAAGCTTTCTCTTTGCATTTTAAACAGATTTTTTAAAAATATTTTTTATTATTCTAATGTGTATATATTCCACACTTTCTTTATCCATTCTTCCATTGAGAGGCACCTAGGTTGTTTCCAGGTTCTGGCTATTACAAATAATGCTGCTATGAACATAGTTGCACAAATGCTTTTGTAGTATGATTGGGCATCTCTTGGGTATATTTCCAAGAGTGGTATTGCTGGATCCTGAGGTAGGTTGATTCCCAATTTCCTGAGAAACCGCCACACTGATATCCAAAGTGGTTGCACAAGATTGCATTCCCACAAGCAATGGATGAGTGTTCCCCTTACTACACATCCTCTTCAGCATAGGCTATCATTGGTGTTTTTGATTTTAGCCATTCTGACAGGTGTAAGATGGTATCTCAAAATTGTTTTGATTTGCATTTCCCTGATCGCTAAGGAAGTTGAACATGACCTTAAGTATCTACTTGGCAGTAAAAAACAATGACATCTTGAATTTTGCATTCAAATGGATGGAAATAGAAAACACTATCCTTAGCGAGATAACCCAAACCCCAAAAGATGATTATGGTATGTACTCACTCATTAGTGGACCCTAGCCATAAACAAAGGACATTAAGCTTATAGCTCACAAGCCTAGAGAAGCCAAATAGCAAGGTCAACCCAAAGAAAAACATATATAGATCCTCCTGGAAATTGGAAGCAAACAAGATCTCCAGGCAAAAGTAGGAAGCACGGGAGTGG